>VXBW01001611.1:668736-685015 GCA_013400375.1 Thinocorus orbignyianus
TTGATCTTATCATCACGCTATGATACAAGGGGGCTCAGAGTTCAGCCGGTCCCAGTCCGTGCTGGCTTAGGAAGGGCAGGGGGGAGATGGGGAGGGGGGGAGAAAGGGGAGGATGGAGCAGAGTCGTGGTTATGGGATGCACCCGGGGTCTCTCAGACATTTGGCAGAATGAGGCACATCCAAAAAAAAAAGTGCAACAACAGTGCCGCGGTGGCAGCGCGATGTGTCTGGAGTGTGTGCACGCGCTTTCCTCTTCATGCATTGTAGCAAGCGGGCTGGGGAGGGGGGATTTGTGTGTGTGCCCCCCTCCTCTTGTTTTTGTGGTTGTTTTGTGGTTTTTTTTGAAAACTATTAACCGAAAAATAACAGTAAGACGAATGCATATTCTACTTACTGGTGCATGAAATACTGAGAACTGCATTCAAGTAATATTTCTGCACTACCATGAACGCGTCACTACGTTATCTTACATTTGGAAAAAAAGGAGACTATGTACACCAGAGCAGTGGGACCATTCCGCAGACAAAGTTTCTGTGCTTTCCGGAGGTACCTGGGAAGGAGAGGCCGCCGGCTGGGCTGGGTTGGCTCCGCTCCGCGCCGCAGGGCTCCCAGCACCACCACCTACAGCATGCGAGGAAGCAGTGCCGCTCGGCTGCGCCATCCAGCTGCACCCAGCAAACCAAAAGGTGACGTGAGGGAACAGAAACTCAACCCAAAACTGGGGAAAATCAACAGTGAGGAGAAATTGAAGGGCGATTTATTATTTTGAAGGGGGAGGAGGAAAAAAGGGGGAAAAAATAAAAAGAAAAAAATATTTTTTTGTTGTTGTTTGGTAGGTTGGGTGGTTTTTATTCTTCCCGCAGCTGCAGGCGGTAGCGGTGGTAGCGGACCTGGAAAAACATTCTCTCCAGTAAGGAGCGTGTCATCCCTGGCAGGGCATAATGTTCAATGACACCCACGTGCTTGAAGCCCAAAGACTCGTAGAGCTTGTGGGCTGCCATCTTCACGGCCGTGGTTCCCAGCACGACGGAGGAGTAGTTGTTGAGCATGGCAAACTCCAGCACCTTGCGGCCCAGGGCCTTGGCGATGCCTTTCCCGCGGTAGTTGGAGTCGACGGACATGCGGAGCAGCTCCACCGTGTTGTCCTCCTCGTTGCCCCGGGCCGCCACGATCCCCACCACGTTGCCGTCCAGGACGGCGACCCAGAAACAGGAGCCTGTGGGAGATAAAGCAGCACATGTAGCTGCCAGCCATCTCAGACAGGCAAAACGGGCAAGGTACCTGCTTGTGGACACGCTAATGGGGCTGGGCTTGGAGTCAGAAATCAGCTGTCACATGTGGGGACCAGCAACCTTCATAAATAAGGACCAAACTTTCTTTTTCCTTGATATTGTGAAGGGAAACGTGGGCCTGCCGTGGGTCAGACACCCAGCCATGGCCCCAACATTTTGTTGGGACTCATAAGGAGGCTGCTTTTTGGGTGTAACAAAAGAACAGCCCTGATAGCTCAGGGCTCCCAGGGAAGAATGCAATGCCACCCAGCCCTGGGCACCCCAGCACTGGTGTGGCCATTTTGCTTCCTCAAATCTCACCTTCCAACCACTGTGAACAGCGCACAGAAAACACTATGGAAGAGAGATGCCATGGGACAGGCAATTCACTGCAGAGAAATTGCTGCAAGCCCCCAGGAGCAGGGCAAGACTGTCCCTCTTCCCTAAGGACACTTTGCCCTCACCCAAAGCTCATTCACAGCCACAACCATACCTTTACCAGATAATCTGGACTATCTGATGCACCCTGAGGGGAGCTGGAGAGCTGTGACCCCTGCTCTGTGCATGCAGGGACAACATGAGGACCTGACAGCATCCCCCTGCCATCCCTTCTCCAACCCACGAGACATGACTTGTTTCTGACCTCCCTCCACGTACATCTAGAGATGCAAGTGCACCCTCCTCTTTTTGACTTCGGGGGCTCAGTGCAGGACTTGCCTATGACAGTTTCAAATAAGTAATCCACATTGGGCAGTAAGATGAGAAACTGGGATCACAAAAGCCAGCAAAGCACAATCAGGGGAAAATGCCACATAGACCTTCCAAAAGAGAATGTCCAGTGCGCAGCCAAGACTGGGCTCACCCACTACTTCTTCCCCAGTTTGAAGAGCTCATGGCCAGGCCATCCTTGCCTTGGAGCTGCTGGTGTCTGCCCAGGCAGAGTGTGCTGGAAACACGGTGCTCAAGCAACCTGGTCCAAAATCATGTAGAGTTTCAGCAAGCAAAACCTTAACTGAGCATCCTTAATTGCACCTCAGCACCAGTCAGCTGACAGTTTTGCTCCAGGAACGAGGATGTGCTTTGAGGGGTGCAAGGGGTCAGCATCGCTGCTCTGCAATGGGGCTGAAGCCTCCACAGGGCAGATGCTGCCTTCGAGAGGCCAGAGCAAAATCCACCTAATCAAAGTCCAGCAGCCTGAAGGGTACCCAGGGGGGTCTGGACAACCACCCCGGGGTCCCAAGTGCTCCAACTGCAGCCCCAGTAATGAAGCTCAAATAAAACTGGACCTCACTGGCAAGAGGCACCAAAATCACCCCATCCCACTGCTCATGACAGGTAACAAACACTCAAGTCAATGCAATTAGAAACTGCCATAACTCCGGGGTATTACTGCATCCCTCGGCCACACCAGCACGCAGACTTAAAAAAAAACCAAAGCCAAACCCAAATAAAATTCAAGTAAAAATTACTCAGATCTTAACTAAAGATCTTCACAGAAAATCCTGATGAAGAAAGTGTCTCAAATTGAACTGAAAAGACCAATGCTGTCAGCACAGGGCAACCGTGACCTGAACTTTGACATTGTTTAATTAACACCCGAGAAAGCCACTATTCAATTATGGCAGCTAACGAGGGACACTGATGGGCCTCTTGCCAAAAGGCACTCAAGAAGAACATGGCTTCACCCAGAGGAAGAGGATCCCACCACAGGAGACACCCCTGGAGCACTGTGGCCTCTGCCTGGGGCAGGTCTTTTCCTTCCCCTGCGCTAAGCAGATGGAAACTGGACTTGGGCAGCAGCTCCATCTTCAGCATCAACCTCACCAACTGCCCCGACCCAATGTGTGGCACATCCCTGTAAGGACCGGTGTTAAACAGCTGGGGTGGGTGCTTAGGGGTGCAGGGCACTGTTCCCCCTGCAGAACAGGGGAGATAACGACAATTCAGAGTCCTTCATTACTAGAGGAGCACAAAGCCCAGGGGAGTTAGAGGTGCCTCCCTGGCTGCTGTCTGCAGGACAAATGTACCTTGTGACTGGGCAGTGCCACTGGAAGGAGATGGCTAAGGTTCTCCATGCTTTTCCCCAGTACAGCCCAGCTGCTGGGAAAAGCCAGGTACAAGCAAAGTGCAGGGAACCAGCTCAGGTTCAGCCCAGCACACCCAGCTCGTCCCCACCTTCAGAGCGAGATGCAGCTCCAGCAACGCTCACTTTTGTTCCCACTGCCAGCAAGACATCACGCTGTCACTATCTAGGTCAACAGCTAATTTTTAAAACACCAGGACCCATCTTGACCCATTTATCTCAAGCAGTTAAGACATCTCTCCTCTACTGCTGTGCTGACAGCGTGGCTTGTTCCCCTGTTTTGCCCGGATCTCAAAACATAATTTATTCAGACACGACCCCAGACGAAGACCTACAAGTACCGAAACCCAGCAGCTACTCTCTCTCCGAATACAAATCACAGGGCTGCAAGATCTTGCTGCTCTCTGCTCTGCAGCCTTGTTTCTGAAGTGCTCCTCACTCGGTGGCTCTGCCCATTCTCCCTCCTCCAACCCCACCAGCGTATCCCATCACACCTCTGGCCACACAGCAAGCACAACATGATCAGGGCCATGGTGATCCTCACCCCAAATACACAGCCACCGTCACCTCCTGTGGCACTGCCCCAAAAGGGGGTTCACAAGTCCCCACATCTTCAGGGAGCAGAGGTGGGGTGCTCCCCCAGGCACACGCAGTCTTGCCCCCAGCACCCATCTCATCTTGAGGTAGCCCCAAAAAGTGCCATAAAGCGGCTAGCGGCTAATGCCTGCCAGGCTGCAGTTGGTGGCACAGCCACCATGCCCCCGTCATCCAGCTGTGCATGCTGCAACTCCTCCTGGAGCTGCTGATCAGAGACATCAATCTTCATTTCTCTCAGCCCCAGGTTATACAATTGCTTCCCCAATTGTTTGCCAATTTTATTCACGATTTTCCCTTCTTAGCAAGCACCTCTCCTCTGTGCCCACTGAGCCCGAGAGGCTGCTAAAGCTCACTCAGCAACACTTCCCACATTCGTAAAACAGCACGTTTCTAGTATGTCTTCTGCCTATTTAAAACCCAGATCTGCACATGCTCATCACAGCAGAGCCCACAAGGCCCTTCACAACCCCAAGCCCCTCTCTGACCACCCTCCAATGTGGAGGCCATACCCTCACACCCACCCACCCACCCCGGTTGCAAGCAGCGTGACAGCAAACCTGCACTCCATGTTAGCTTTTACTTACAACTTTAAAGCTTAATTATAACGATCTTGAGTTCAACGTGAAAAGAAATAGTATCTGGCACATCTCCCAGCGTGTGTTGTGCATGCAACACTTATAATTAGCAGCAGACAGGACACATCTGTTCAAACAATGCGAGTTGTATTCGGCTCTCATTTACACCAGCACCATCAGTCTCTAAGACCTTTACGCTGCTGCCCAGCCTGTGTCTGAATCTGCTCTGAACATCACCAGTGACTAGATCCTTCAGCCTGCTGAACACACTTCAGCTTTCCAAAGGTGGCCACAAGCCCAGGAGCAGCTTTCACCCATGAGGCTGTCAAATCCTTCTCTCCAGGGAGCTGCATCTCATTCAGATGGGGATTTGCTACCGAAAGCTATTTTGGGGTCCCACCACATGCTGCTGGCCTTGAGCTGAGACCTTCTTTCTGGCAAAGACTTCTCTGGGCAAATCCTCTGGTTTCACAGCAGATGCCCTGAAAGTCTTTGGTTTGCTTTCTACCTAAACGCAACATTTTCAGCAGCCCAAGCCAGCTGCAGCTCCTGCTCCTCAGCACATCTATCCATCCACTCTTCCAGCAGCACTTACTCTGGAGCAGGATGGAAGCAACCTGAGAAAAGAACCCCCCAGGGATGTAGGGGGGTCTCTCTCCATCTTTTCTGGACCAAAGGGATTGACTCAGAGCCTGTCTTGGTTTTGTACTTTTTCACACCCAGGATGAAATAAAATTAACTTCATCTCACCTGCCAGTAATGAGCAACAGCCTCGTTGTTCTCAGTGCTATTAATAGCAGGAGCTGACGTTTTACTCTCTCACACCACTATCTGAAAATAATCACTGCTGCAAAGATAAACACAAACTCTGGCAGCTACAATTCTTCCTGCCCTTCAGATACTCATCTTGTGGCAGCGTCTCCGTCTCTGCCTTCACCATCATCTGCCTCCATTTTCTGGGGTCCCCTTGTCACTCAACACTGCAGACACCCAAAGCCCTTCCAGCTCACCCTGCCCTAAGCTCCTCTTTTTTTTTCCTGATCCTGCAAGGAGTCACTCCAGGGTTTCTTCTTCATGGATATCGTGCATTTAACTCCTGCTGCCCTGTGAACACCACTCTGGAGTACTGGAGGTGCTTACCAGAGGCATTAGCTGTTTCCAGCCAAACACTGCCCCTTGCCTCCACATCCAACCTGAAAAGCAGCCATGGAAAGCCCACCACCACCTTGCTCAGCTCTCTCCATTCCCCCAGCCCCCTGCGTCACCACACACAGAGCTGCAACTGCAGAAACTCACAGGCAAAAGCCTTAATAAAAGAATAATTTTTTTTATGGCAGTGGGGGGATGGCAGGGTTGAGATACTGGAAGAGATTGCTCAGAGAAGCTGCAAGTGCCCCATCTTTGGAAGTGTTCAAGGTCAGACTGAATGGGGCTTTGAGCAGCCTGAACTATTGAAAGATGTTCCTGTCCATAGCAGGAGGGTTGCACTAGATGATCTTTAAAAGCCTCTTCCAACCCAAACCATTCTACGAGAACAAAAACTTGAGATGTACATGCCTATGAAAAAGGCACAAAACAGCTACAAGATGTGTAACAAGGAATACGATTTTTGGTTGTTGATGCTTCACAGATTTGGTGAAGTTACCCTGGTTCCTCCATCACCTCAACAGCAGTCAGCCTGGGAGCCCAGGGCAGCAGTGGACAGGTTTCAAGACAAGAAAGTCTAAGCCTTAACAAGCCATAAGGATTCCACTGTGCTTAAGCCCATGAATGGCAGGACAAAACTCGAGAGGATACGTGCACTCTGGTGCAACTGTACACGAGGCAGGTTGCTTTGCTTGCCAACGGGAGCGTCTGGGAGAGATGTCACAGGGGGATAAACAAGACCTGCAAGATGCATTGTCAGGCAAAGGGAGGACAGGGCTCCTGTATCTCTTGCCTCATGAAATTAAATACCTGGCATAGCAGCACACAAGTGGTTCTATTTTACCTTCCTCTCCTTGTCCATGTGTTGCCTGTGTCTCAGCAACAGCATCTTTCCATACTTTAGGCAACAAACTAGACCAACTTCCCAGAGCAATTCAAACCACGTATCTGTCTACCAACCCAGACTTCACCACTACAAAGCCTCCTGCTCCTACAGCACCATCATTTAAGATATATTCTACTTACTGGACACAGAAAGAGCTGCGGTAATAGTGAAATTACTAAAATAGACATATGGAATAACCCAGCAAGGTGAGATGTGGTTCCTCAGCTGATGGCACCCAGGGTTTAAGAGCACACAAACGGCTGCGTCCTTCTGGTTGAATTTTAAGGAGGATTCCCTAGCTTTTGAGGGCCAAAAAAGAGCATTCGTCTAATCCACCCACTCCTTTCCCACAGCACAGCCCGCCCTCAGACTCCACACACACCACCGCCAGCCCCACGCCCTGAGGACTTCCCCAGAGCAGCAGCAACACACTGGCCGGTCATCGTCCATCCAAAGCACCCACTGCTCCTGCCCAAGGAGAACATGCCGTGTGATCCCCCAGCTGTGCTCACAACCCTCTTCTGCTCTCCTCTGCTGTCATGAGCTGCACAGCTCTCCCCCGCACAGCCGACGAGGATGGTGGGTGAAAATAAATTCATTTATTTTTGCTGCAAATTCTTCTACACCCTTTGGTGAATAAAAGGCCAGTGGGTGGATGGGTGGAAAGAGTGGAGCCAAAAGCAATAGCAGAGAGTACTGCTAGAAGAGAGGTGGGCAATGAGACATCAGCTTTCCCCATCAGCACAAGTCCTGCCTGATTGACTATAGCAGGCTCCCTCAGCTTTCCAAAGTCCCTGAGCACTTAGGGACAGCTACCCCAAAAACCAGAACGTAACAGCATGCATTGCTCTGACAAAGCAAAGCTCTGTCTGCCAGGAACTTTTAAAATCCATTGCTTTCTAGTAAATTCTAGCATTTCCACAGAAGCAAACAAAGCTCCACCACCCCAAAACATCCTGAACTCGCACTTGTGCCCTCCCTTGTGCCAGCACCTACACACCAGGGTGATGAGGGGCTGAGCTGGGTAAAAGCTTGCCAAAACTGATTCTTGCTAATCCTTGATACGAATGCCCCCAAACTCCCCCCTGTGACCCACTGACATACTGTAGCACAGCCCAGTACAGGACTAGTACACAGAAATACCAGGAGAGAGGAAACACCACACACCATCTCATCATGAAACTTTAAATATTTGCCCTTGGAGTCACTTCTTCAACATCCAGTGTCATCTTTCAGTGCCATTTTGGCCAGAGCGGCAGCCCTTTCTGCCAAGCAGGGGTGGTCCCAGCAAGGTAGTACGGAGGGAGCTGGGGGGTGTCCTGCACTGGACACAGTGCTGTGCAGCTATTGCTTATTTATAGATAACAGAGTAAAAAGCCCCAGACTTCAGTGTCTTGCCTCTTCTCCTGCCAGTGCTATTTATATACATCGCTTAAAGTGAGACAGGCCGTGCGTGGCAGCAAGTGGACAAAATCCCCAGCCCAAAGCTGTGTGTGCCATGGCTGGGTACTGCTGATGCCATTTAAATCCCTGCCCTTTTATCCTGTCTGGGTTTTGACAAGGGACTCGGCGCTCAAGGCAACTCTCCTTCTTCCTTCCCCTCCATCCTCAGTGAAACGCAGGGCAGACCAGCCGAGTTACATCAGTGTCACAGAGAAAGGACGCTCCTCCAGGCGGAGGGTGGCTGCCGCGATGTGGAAGCTGCCGGCGGGAGGCGTCTGGGACACAGAGATGGCACATCAGCTGCCACCGGGCCAGACACAGACAGCTGGGACACAGGGACTAACCAAGGACAGGCAACAGCTGTACCTCCTACTGACTGCAACTGCTCAGCTAGCCAGGATGGGGAGGGATTGATTTCTGTGTTTATGAGGCACATTATTATGCTATTATCTCTCCTTACTGCTGTCCTCCCCGTGTCTTGATTTTCTCTCCTATCCACCTTTCTAGTTCCCCTCGGCTTCAAGCAGGGCTGCACAGCAGCTCCCACAACTTCTGCTAATAACTCTACACTTGACTTCAGTTAAAAGGCATTCCTGGAGGGCTCCTACAAAATGACAGCATTTCAGAATACTTTATGGCCACAGAAACCAGGTGAGATGTGAGAGACCCTGACTCTGACACTCCTGATGCCTGTGAGCATCCCTCCACACCACACAAGGCCCAGATGTGGGGGAGCAAAAAAATGTCAGGGACACACAAGAATTATTCATGCATGAAATTAGAAATGCTGTGGGACCCCTTCCTTCCCATAAATAACTCCACATAAACTACCACCGCAGGATTCATTGCCCTGTTATAAATAATTCCCTGCTGGAAGAGCACAGGGCAGCACATCTATAAGCTGAGGCTAAGTGACACCCCTTGATTCATGGGGCACCTGGGCAGCAGGCAATGAGATCACCTACACAGCGTGAAGAGAAATGGATGATTTGGTCCCCAGCAACCAGCTCAGCTACTTCCCCATCTACCTTCTTTTCCATCCCTGCTACCTTTCACCTTTGCTGTTGTTGTTACTGAGGGCTGACGCTACTTGCAGCCACCCTGAAGTTCAGGCAAAGCCTCCAGAGCTGGAATCAACAAGGAATTGGTGGGATGACAGATGACATCCAGTATTCAACCTGCAACTTGGCCACAGTGCAGTTCCACACGTTTGCTGTAAGTAACACCATGACCACAATAGCAACAGGTTTCAAACTGCCCCAGGAGACAGGAATTCAGAGGTGGCCTCTGCAGCTGGTAAACCCGAGCATAAAATGAGACATAGGGAGAGAAGAGGTTTTGGACTGCAGGCAACAGCTGGCCTAAATGTCTCCGCAAACCCAAAAGTGTATTCAAATTCATACAGGTATATGTGGTGTGCTGACAGACCTGGAGCAGCAGCACATGACGCACAGGGAGGTTCTGCTGCAGTTCAACTTTACCTTCGCCTGGGGATGAAAAAGATGGCGGGGCTGCCATTTAGAATAACAGTACGATAACTGATGTTCATCAGTGCCTGCTCTACACTTCCTGATGGAGCTGGTCCATGCTCAAGAGTACCCAGCTACTTCAGCACAGGTATTCCGTTTTGGGTTGTCAAAGTCCCTGGAAAACCCTGAAGATGTTAACAGCCTCCTTTCACTCTAATATTTTGACTGAAGAAGAGAAAAAAACCACATTCTGCAGCAATCAGACTTCATAAGTGGACAGGTTTGGTCCTAAACAGCATCTCCTGCTGTCACTGCTGGGGATGTAACGTAGCAGGCATTTCTTATCTTAAAATCTTGCTTTAAATCTCACCGTGCTCCTCTGAAACACCTATGTGACAGCTCCTATGCATGCACCTTACTCCTTTAAAGCTTCAGGAGGACCCAGCCTGAATGTCTGGATCAAGGCAAGCTGTTAGTAGCCATACCACATGTCAGCACTTCACAGGCTGATTTCTCCAACAGACTTCAGTCCCGTGGGACCCAAAGCATCTCCGTGTGTGACAGCACCAGGGGAGCTCAGCAAAGTCCTGGGAAGCGCTTGACACAGGAATAGGCGTTTGATGAGACAGCTAGAAACCCAGGCAATGCCACAGACAGGGTAAAGACATCCAGCACATTTCAGAGGGTGCTATATTAAGAAGTGCAGGACTTCAAAAAAATCTTGTACCTGGTTCTTTTTGCTGGCTGTGATGCACCTTGAAAAGCAAAGACTGTAGTAAAGTCAATGCATAACTGTTCAAGAAAAAGCTGCAGAAGCAGTTATGTGGGATTAGAAGGACCCCGGTTATCAGAGCATATTTAGCCTGGTCCATCCCTCTGCTTCTCGCTATTGAAAAGAAGGACATGCTACAGAGAAAGGAGAGACAAAACCACTGATTTAGCCATCGGGGTCTACCTGCTGGGTCATCAAGAGAAAGCACAGTTTGAGAAACCAGGCTTTGTCTGTGGTTTTCACATGTGAACAGTTGTTATCAATAAGCAAAGAATTAAATAGCTTAAAGGAGTGGATAAAGACTAGAATATGAGATTTTGGCCTGTCATTGTCCACAGGGCTAACTGGATGGTGAGTCCCAGCTCAATGGAGCTGGCTCAGCAGAATGGACTGGTCTGCACAAATTGAACAAAGCCAGAAAAAAGTATTTAAAGTACTTTTAGAGTAGATGTTCTCTATGCATCCCAAATCCACACTAAGCCTTTTAACTGCAGAGTCAGACCTTAAGTAAACCAATGCTTTAGAATTTAGGCTGCTTTTTAGTTAGAAGTTTAAGGGGAAAAAAGAAATCGTGCCCTTCTGCCAGCTTTGCTAGCATGTGTCCTCCCAGCAGCTGCTACAATTAGCTCCTCCTTAGTTAAATTAGTTTACAAGATAAAATGTGTTGCTGGTTGTGTTTTAAGCCAGCTCCCCAAAAGGACATGGGTAAGGCTCGGTCTCCATCTTCTGCATCAATCTTTCACTATATGGCTTTACTACTTTCAGAAAGGTATTGAACTTATATTATAGCACTTTCCACTTCCAAATACTGAAAAAACTGGAAAAATCTACAATTATTGGATGTTTTAGAATTCATTATTTTCTGGCTGACTTTTACTTCACATGCATTAGTGTAAAAAGGCACTGAGCAATAATTATCAAATGACTTTGTTTTGGCTTACCAGTTGGCCAATTCATAAATCACACACAAGAAATGGATAGAATCAATCTTATTTTTGCCATCCATCATTACTTGCCTGGTCTAAATTTAGCCAAGACTCCCTTTAGTTCCACAAAAGTGCCTGTACCTACACAGGTATTGCACCAAATGCTTCACAGCAGAGGGAGAAACTAACGTCACATTTACTTAAGGTTAAACAATAAATGCAATTCTGAGCTCCACAAGGACTTCCAGAGTTTTATGCTGCTGTAATCGAGGTCAACAACCTTTGAGGTGAGTCACCCTCCAGGAGGGCCCCTCTTCTGCAAATCACCGTAGCAGGAGCCTAAACACAAATACTTTTAGCCAGGAGCAAGGCAGGCAAAATGAACAGCACCCAAGAGGTAGGTTCCAACTTAGGGCATGACATAACACCATGCTAGGAAAGAATAACCCATCTATGGGTGCAAGCTCTTTAAATCAAAGTCAAAATCAAGGCTGAGGTGCTTCCCCTACCTTAAAGCCAGTTCACCTACTTATAGTGAAAAGGGAAGGACTAAAGACATTCATGTTTTTAAAAAGCGACAAGGAAAGAATCCCCAAAACAGGAGTACATTGCCTACATTACTTTCAGAGGCACCAAGGATGGCAGAGCTGGGAACAGGCCACCCTCAAGCTGCATTTTAAAGCACATAATCCCAATGCACAGGATGGAGATCCCCAAGTGCTGGCGTAGATGCCCATTGGTTCTGCAAACACACCCAAATCTATTTCTCTAAGGCAGAGAAATGTCAGAGAAGGGCAATGACACAATATTCAACTGTAAGTCATGTAAAGGATTAATATATTCAGTCAAAATATGCTGTACAGCACGTTTCAGCTATTCTGAACATGGATCTTTCACTCCCTTAGCACATTCCTGTTGCCCTCAAAACCCTCTGACTGAGGGCTTCACTACCACAGCAGCCAATGAGCAATAACAAGAAGCAGCAGTCAGCAATGTTTATGGTCCAGAAACACTGACCAGAAAAGTCTTAGACCCCAGGGCAGTTCCTCTGCTTTTCTTCCTGGAGCATACCAGGAACTGATGGACAGGGACTGCATTTCACCAAACACTGCATGGCAAAGAGAAGCTACCATGATACTCTCCTAAAACTAGCAATAAGTACAAGTCCACTGCACTCAAAACCTTTCTTTCTGCAGATTGCTTAAGTTCCACAAGAATCCTACCTTGTTGCTAACACAAGAATCAAACCTCCCTGACCTCTAACTTCCCATTGTATTAATAATCTGCAGGAGTGAAACAGCAGTCATACGGAGTTGTATTTTCTCTGAAACTACAATGAGGAGTTCATTACTAACGTAGACAGGGGAAAAAAGAAAAGGTTCAGGGCATAGATTTGGTACAAACTACAGGCTGAAGTCAGCTGGCACACAGAATCATAGAATAGTTTGGGTTGGAAGGGACCTTGAAGGTCATCTTATCCAACCTTCCTGCAATGAGCAGGGACATCTTCAACTCCATCAGGTTGCTCAGAGCCCCACCCAACCTGACCCCGAATGTTTCCAGGGATGAGGCATCTACCACCTCTCTGGGTAACCTGAGCCAGTATGTCACCGCTGTCACTGTAAAAAGTTTCCTCCTTGTATCTAATCCAAATCTGCCCTCTCAGTTTAAAACTATTACCCCTTGTCCTATTGCAACAGGCCCTGCCAAAAAGTCTGTCCCTATCTTTTTTATAAGCCCCCTTTAAGTACTTTAAGGTCAGAAACATTGCAATCTCCTTGAGCCTCTTGCAAACAATAAATATTTCTCCCTATTCCTAGCACAGCAGTTTCAAATGATGCTGCCCTTACACAAACACACCATTCCCAGTGCTCAGGTGTCCAACAAGGATGCCACCTATAATCAGTAGGAACCAACTTACTCCATCATATCACAGCACGGGAATAGTCACCACCTGCCACACTGAGATGAGTCCCCAAAATCCATTGCAATAGACTAAGAAGTGCTGGAGAGGCGAGGTGTGAGGGTGGCACTGAAGCCCAGCTCACCACCTCTGTCCCCCCCAGCTGCTCACCAAAGGCACTTCCATGGGTGCTTCTCACTGGGACCAACCCTGTCTGGCTTGTTAGTATGAGCCCCACCAAGAAAAGGGCAAGCTAAGCCCTGGTGTGAGGTGGCTCCAGTGTCCCCCAGCTGTGTATGCCATCTCCACCCGACCCGCTCACTCTGCTATAGAGCCCTACACAGCAAGGAGAGTGAACACTGCATCAAGACTTCTTTCTGCCACCTAACTGACTGAAACAAAGGTCCTATTGTCTCCTTCTACCCATCAAGACATTCTGAGGAATGTGAGCCTCCACCACCTCACACCGCTTCCAACTTTTAACTCTCAGCAAACCAGTGGCAATGCCCCATGTAAAGTCAGAGTACCACCACGGTGCAGAAACACATCTCGATGCTGCTAAAAACAACTTGCTTTTACCTATCTCTTCCAGTACCTCAAGGCCAATGCGCCTTGGGTGTGATTCTACTGAACTCCACTACTCCAGACAGAAACTAGCACATTTATTTAACGTGGCAGCAAAAGAAAATTCTACATCCATGAATACATGAACATCTGTCAAGCTGGGCACAGACAATGGACCTGTTGTAGATGATGCATTAACAGAAAATGAAAATTACGTGTTTAAATCTCTACATCTCTAAAATTTAAAAAGAAAAACACACCTCTTTGTGATGCGTTCAGACTAGCATGCCAGACCAGTCTGGCCAAACCGTCCCTACAAAAGCCTAATCCAATTATTCTGAGTTCTCCTGTGATGACCATCTATCAACATCTTGCACCTTACATCCACATGAGCGGGGTTCCTTTGAGCCCCAGCCTCAATACCAGTCATTGAGAGCCAGGGATTTGAAAGAGATCTGCAAAATAAATCAATGGAGTGAGCAGGTGACGGGCCAACTCTCACCCTGTTGGGGAGACACATCGGAAACGAAGGACAGTCTGCTGAGGGCTTGGTACGGGGCACAAAAGTATCTGCTTTCACATCGGCCTGTGGCACGCTCATTCACCAAGTACTTGTGGAAAGGGGTTCAAGAAAGTGGATCAATCAACAAAGGGGAACAGCACCTACAGCAACCAGAGCTGGGAGAGATGCAAATCCACACAAACGTGGGTAGAAATGCAGTATTTTGAGGATCTGTGGGACTTTGCCAACTGCAAAGGCAACACTGCAAAGCACTAACCCCTGTACCCGGTGCTAAGACAGGCAGAATGAATATAACTAAGAGCAGAGTCACAGCTGCAACAACCCTTCTTTCTGATGCACCAGTTTTCCCTAAAACATCATAAATTCATCTTGCAGGCAGCTAGAGCATACACACAGCAAACTCCAGGTTTACTCCATCACCACATTTCCCATTTATGTTGTAAATGTCCCCGAAAATATCAAAAGAGCACTTGGACCTGTTCTGAAGGATGCCCCTAAGTATAGGCTAAACTCCAAACTAGAGTCGAGGGATTTAAACCCATGATTAAGTTAAAGCAAATGCTCTGCTGAATCTTTAAGACAAACTGTCCCAGAATTCAGTCTCAGTGAATGTGGGGAGTTTTTGTGAGGGCTTGTTGGTTTTTTTTTTTAAATGTCACTGAAATCCTCTTTAGCTGTTTGAGTTATCCATGAAAAATGTTCCCACTTCTCAAGAATCCTCGCAGATGCTTTGATGCTTTTCAGACTACTGAGGGCTCAAAAAAAGCCCCGTAAAACCTGATGATGGCTTATTCCCAAATGAAAATTGCTGCCCGAGAGGCACAGCTTGATGTTATCCTCTGAACATTTACAGGTTTTGAAATCACACCAGATGTATATTTTCATAGCCATTAAGTGAATCTAATTGACTTTACAGACAGCAAAAGCTTGAAAAGGTGTTTGAAAAATACCCCTTTTAAACAGTTTGGATTTAAAAAAAAAATAAATCTCTCATTAGCATCACTTTCATACAGTAAGTCCTCTCTCCACCCCCCTGCCCCCCCAAGCTTGCTTTCTCTCTTTTCTAACAAATCCCACAACTAATGATGTCATTCCAGTCACAACTTTACCAAGACTCTCACTGCTGTTAAGCTGAGTATCTGCCATGCTTTTATTACTGTGTTTGTAACTAATCGTCATCCCAAATTGCTTAGAGCTTACAAATAGCAGGTGCTCCAAACCAGGCTATTTTCAAAGGCTTCCCTTTGCAGCTCTACTCTTTAACATTATTTTAAATTGAAAGATTACAGATCTAGGTCTTCCCTGGATTCCCACTAGAAGTGTTACACTGCATTTCTGATGCTGTTATCTAGTTCTAGGAAGGATGAACAGACATAGCACCTCCAAAAAAAGAACAAAAAGCCCTGATCTCAGCAAATGAAATTTTTTTTTGCTGTACTCTGATTGCAATAATGATTTTCTACATCCTATTAAAATGGGAAGAAAGGGTTTTACATGAAAGGAAAAATCATAGTGGAAAAGATCAATAGGCTGTGCCCACACCCATCTTGGAGCGATGAGATGCAGGTCAGATGCTCTAAAGAAGGTGTAAGAAATCCTGTTGTTGGCAGCTCACTTGCCTTTAGGCAAAATGTTCTCTCCCCACCATCACTGACACGTGGGTTTGCGCACTGACGCACTCTGTTTTCAGCTTAGCAGACACAATATCCTCATGCTACTGACTTCTATTTATTTTCTCATCTTTGTTATTCTGAGTATTCTACCAACAAAAATAAATACTTGCCCTCACCATGCAAAATGTCTGAACCACAAACCAAGAAGGAGAAGAAAGTAGTTATAGAATGAAATTAAGCAGAGGGACATACATTTAAAAGGGTAATGGGAGGAAGGGGAAGATCAGAGAGGTACAAAGAGGGATGCCGGGCGTGGGACCACCACTCTTGGGAGATGCCAGAAGTGATGAATGAAGAAAGAACCAGACCAGACAAATCAACTGGCGAATTCAATACAGGGATGGAGAAGAGAGCCAAGCAGAGTTCAAAGGAGAAAAAATGCAAATATTTCAATTTGATACAAGAGCTGCAGAAGTAGGATACAGAACTGCTGTGACAGGGGAAAGAA
>VXBW01001611.1:696298-720802 GCA_013400375.1 Thinocorus orbignyianus
CCCCCCCGCCCCACGCGGATGCGTGGGGTGCGGGGCGGGTGGATATGGACGGACCGACACAGCCGTATTTATTTATTTACAGCGAAAGCACCTCACGCCCGGCAGCTTTCTGGAACAGTCGGTGCGGGAGGCTGCGGGGATGGGGTGAGGTGGGGTGGGGGGCCGGCGGGCCGGCGTGGCTGGTACCGCACCGCACCGCGTCCCGGCGGGCTGCGGCGTGGGCTGCTTCGTGGTGAGTCATTCACCGCCGCGGCGCGGCCCCATCGGTCCCCGTCCCCTTGTCCCCCAGCCGGGGCCACCCTGCGGGGGCTGGGGGTGCAGCCCCCAGCGCCTCCCGAGCCCCAGATAAATCCCCCGCACTCCGCATCCCCCCGCTCTCCCGCAGCCGGTAACTTTTCCTCCCTTCCCCACGCCGGTGCGAGCGGCGCAGCCGGCTCTGCCGCCTCCGCGCCTCTCCGCGGGGCGGAGAGAAAGGGGGTGGGGGGGATGCGCAGGGAGGAGGAGGAGGANCAGCCTCTCCCGGTTGGAACCGGCCGGCATCTGCCCGAGGCATGCGCCGTGCACGGCCGGTGCGGGGATGGGGCGGGGACGAGGGGATGCTGGGCGGGGAAGCCGGGGTGCCCCAGACTCCCCCACACCCTTCCCGGCATCGGACCCCCGCCTCCTGCGAGGTGCATCCCCGGAAAGCTTCGTCTGTGCCTCCCCCTGCCAGGTGACATCCGTGAAGCCACCCCTGCGGGGTGCAGCGCTGCGTCCCCCGGAAACTTCACCTGTGCATCTTTCACCCCCTGCGCCGCCCCAGCAAGATCTAACTGTGCCTCCCTCTGCACCATGCACCCCCCCTGGAGCTCCGTCTGTGTCTTCTCCTGCAAGGTGCACCTGTGTATCCCCCTGCCGGGAGGCACCCGTGCACCCACCCCTCTTTGAGTTAATTCCTTGCAGCCCCCTACAAGGTGAACCCATGCACCCCGCTACCAGCTTCGTCCCTGTATCCCCCGGGAGGTGCATCCCTCCCGACAGGGAGTGCCGCTGGCACCCTGCAGGATTTGCTGCTTGTGGGGTATGTTTTGGTCCTCTAGAAGGTGCAGTGACTGGGTCTTTGCTTCAAGCTAAAGCTTGATTTCATCGTGGTTTCATTGCTTCACTTTTCTATTAAAAATTGTCCACAACTTGGAGAGAAGGAAGGATTAGGTAAGGGCTTGGAAGCCTTCCCACCCAGAGGAGTGGTGCCAGCACCCCACAGGCTCGCACTGCGTCGGGCATCCCTGGTGGGAAGCTGCTCCTCGGGTGGCTGTGGGACTTGGTGGTGGTCAGAGGCTGCATGGCTGCCAGCCTGCTCAGAGGGGCCAGCGCGGTACAGCCTGACTGGCAGCTGGCTCCAGAGCCCTCACAGTTCCCATTTCTAACAAGCATCTTCTGCAACTGCAGCCAGAGCAAGCCCCTGCTCCCAAAGCCTGCAACTGTCTGAACCAGAGATCAAAATACAGGATTATAAAAGACGGTGTGGCGCAGGTACAGTGGTGGCCTCACCACTCGGTCCATGGGTTAGCCAAAAGAGCAACATCTGCTCAAAAGTGAATCCTCCTGCGGGAAGGAGATCCCTCCATTGGGAGAGACGAGACATATGGCATCCCCACACCCGCACACCCCCCACCTCACATCTTGCCTCACCAAGGATCAGTCGGACTCCTGCACTCAGGAGATACCTGGCAGCCCCAAATGCACCAATGCACAGGCAAAGAGATTGGTCGGGGGAGGGGGGGAAGGGGGTGTTAAAAAAAATCAGGGCAGTGTTTGCCTTTGAATTCTGAAAGCTTCGGGCCAAAGATAGGCTGCTGTTTCAATAATATAATTAAAATATAACTCTCAGTTTCCATATGCCTGGGTTAAGCAGGCATTTATTTTTGTTTGATCCATTCTAGTCAGATGTGTTGTTTATTTATGAAATAATTAAAGTAATAAAAGCAGCCCGTTCCTTAAAAGAAAACCAACCCACTGCAGTTATGTAACAGCCAGGGGAGCTCTGGATTCCAGTCCCAGGCTATGGACCTGAGTGTTTGCAGATGAGTTACCATTAGCAAGGCACTAAATACCTGTTTACTATTCATGCTGCCACATTTGAGCATCTTATGAACGGTAATTAATATCCCCTGCTCTGCCAAGGTGAGAGGGTGCTGCCATCCTGGGCCACAGCGAGGGAACTGAGGCACAGGGGAACACAGTGATTTATGCACCATCATGCAGTAACTCCAAGAAGACACAGGCACCAGACCAGATTTCTCGAGTTCTTCCTTGCTGTCTGAATGCCAAACTTTGCCTTCCTTATTGCCAAGCCAAGATCTCTGGCTTTCTCTGTAAATGGGGCTGAAGGGGAGGCCGTGGAGGTGCTGCTGCAGAGTGGGGAGGAGGGATGGGGAAGGAGCAGGCAGCCGTGACTGACCGAAGCAAATGTCAGTGAAAATCAAGGGCCTTGCAAAAGCCAGTCAGGTTTGCAGACGGCAGATTTGGGCCCCTGGAATAAAAAGGATATTGTTAACAGCAGCTTGCTGGCAAGGCAACTGCTCTGCCAGGAGCTTTCAGTCTTTAAGAACGCAGTTGTCATCCCAAGTCACTGAGGATTTTGCTACTCCCGCTCCTCCAGGACCTCAGGGTAAATCTCCCACATGCCGTGACCGACCGCTGAACCTCATGGATAGAACTAATTTAATTGAGATGGACAGTTTAGAGTTTGAATTTCATGCCAGTGCTCTCAGCAGCTCTCACTGCTTAGAGAAGGGACTTGTATAGATGTTGGATCACTGGTACAGCCAGGAGAATAACCTGGGATAACCAGGGCAGATTGCGTGGCTCTGGAGGCTGAGGTTTGAGTATTTTAGTAAGAAACATGCTCTGCCTTCAGCAGGTCTGCTTTAGGCTGACTTTGCTTTGGATTAGCACAGCAAACCAGTAAGCCTTGGAAATGTCATTATTCATCCTTCCCAGAACTGCAGCTCTCATCTTAGGTTGGGGGGAGTCACTCCCCTTTACAGGTGATGGGAAGCACCCAGCAGATGTACAATGGAATTACCGCTTCCCTTGCTGGGGATCTCACTCCTTGCTCTCAGTCAGAAATTTTAAGTTTTATATCCAACACTGAGCTTTGAATGACTCACAACATTTTTTTTCCAACTAGATTTTGCTGTAACTCTTGAAGCAATCAGATCTGTGTGACTAAATGAAGCAAACACCTTGGGACAAACAGTTACTGTCGCAGAGGGAGTATTTAAGCAGCAGGGAACGCCAAGGCAGCTTCCCTGCAAGTCTCTTTGACCCACTGCTCAGTGTCTGCTGGGCAAGAAGAGAGATGCTGCTGGCTCTGTCTTCTTCTGTAAAAGCTACAAGCAGCCACAATCCTTTGCTCATCAGGGGCTGTATCAATCAACCTCAGCAATTAACGGGTTGACAGTAAAAACTGCCCCAGGTTATACTAATGCAGCGATTCCAGAACAGCTCATCCCAGCAGGATGAGGCTGTCTGGCAGGGATGGCTCCCACCCTGTCCTTTGCAATGTCTCCATCAGCAAGCGAAGAAGGAAGGTATCCAGGCTTAAAGCTCTTTTTCTCTATCTCCAGGTCCTCCTCCCGCCTGGACCTTGGTCATTTCAACTGGCTTTTCCACACTTGACCTGAAATGCCTGGCACAGTCTGAGCTCCCCCAGCACAGCTCGGCTGTCAGGCTGCAGCAGCCTCCCACCCTCCTGCTTTGCTGGGCTGGGAAAAAAGTAAAAGCTTCTCTGTTGACTGCAGATGTGCATATGAATGTGAGGCATTTGCCTAATAAATATCTTCCTAAAGGGGGATTAATTAGCATCCCAAGATTTGCTCTGACTGCACTCCCTCTGACTGCAGCAGCTCAGCAACAGCATCTCTTAGGGGCACTTGTTTGACACAGGGAGATGTTGCTGGCCCCTTTCCCGATGCACAGACCCCCACGGCTGAGGATTCACAAACCTCTTGCTCAGGAGCTGTCACTGGCAGTGGCACCCCCGCCATGTAAACAGTTGGCAATAACCATACAGACATCCCAGTTTCCCCAGTCCTGCTACATGCTGTGATCCATCACAGCAGCGATGCAGGCTCCCTTCTGCCATGGCTGTCTGGGTGCCACAAAAAATAAGTCACTATGAAACCCAACATGCCAAATTATTTCCAACTTGGAAAACTCCATGATTCGGTAACCAGGCGCCAGAGATGGTATCTGCTGACCAATATAGATCTCTCCCAGGTGGACCTCCGTGCTGGAGCTGGCAGCCCTCTGCTCCAGGCACAGCAAAGGGGGAAAACCAGCCTCTTCAGAGGCACAGCCCAACGTGGACCTCTAAAATAGATCAGACGAATCATGTGCTGAAAGTGCGTGGGTTTGACTATAAAGGGAGTGCAGGGTGACTCGCTCAGCAGTAGAAGTCTCCCCGGGGGATACCTGAAGATGAATCTCTTCCTATAACATTTTTGCTTTGAAAAAAAATTGTGGGTTGTGAATAACATATTAGTGTTTCCCAAACAGTGTCTGTGATGCACACCTAGCTTTATCCTCTTCCAAGTGGGGATTTTGGAACTTGCATGTACATTTAATATACAGTAATATCAGAAACTTCACTCTAGTGACAGGAACATTGAACTCTGAGCTGTGTTTCAGACCTATCCAATGATTATTTGGAGATTTATCTAGAGCGTCTCAGTGCAACTGTGAGGAATACTTTCAGACAAGGAGAGGTTATGCAGAGATTTAAAACGTCTTCAGTTAAAGAGTATTATTTTCTTCAAGGAGTAGTATTTCGAGTGTGTTGGCTTGGGGAGACAACACATCTTTCCTTCTGTTGATATTATTGCTGCAAGCTTAGATTTAAAAAAAATAAATTGAATTTTTTGTCAGCTTTTACCAGAAACCTTCATTTTAATTAGATGTAGGAGACAGCTGTGCATGCAGAACAAGGCTCTGTGATGCACAGGAGATGCTGTGTGGGGGCTGTGGTGGGAGCAGGGTGCCATGAAGGAGGGACCAGGGTGACAAGTGGCCTGAGGAAAGCTGTGAGCACTAGAGCTCCTATGCACGTGGGAATAACACAGGTGGTGTGAGCCAGGAAATGCTTGTTTCTTGGGGTTTTCAGTGCAGGACTTTGTACCTTCATTGCAAATTAGCAACACTGCTTTGGAAAAATACCTGCCTCCACAGCCAGTTCCTTCTCTTGCTCTAAATAACCTCCAGCCACCCAAATTTTGGCTACCTGCTCGGGTCAGCAAGGTAACACTGCTGCAAAATTTGCTGTATCATGAGCAGCTCTGTCAATGTGTATCCATCTTTGCTGAGGAAGATGAGAAGAACAGAAGGTTAATGACTGTACTTTCGACCAACAGTTATTTTGCTGGCATTTTTAACAGCCATATTTTAACTAACGATTGCCAAAATAGAGCTGTAGCCTTATGATCTTCTAAGGAGGCTGATGGGACTTGGTTGAGCAGCATCTTATTTACCCCTCTACATGGCAGGCGCTGCAGCCTGACAGCAGGCGGGTTTGGGAGGTTGGGGGAGTTTGAAAAGGACCCAGAGGAGATAAAAGGAGAAAAACTGGCAAAAAAATGGTAGCAGAGAAGAGATGAGGATATTCTGTAGGATACAGGAAAGGGAAATCAGTTGTCAAACCAACCACAGGTGGAAAAACCCCAAAATATGACTAACGGGTGCCCTGGTCCAAGGTGCACTCTGCCATCATAAGGCAGGAAAAGATGTGAAAAGGTCATTTGGTTTTTGGTTTTTGTTTTGCTACATTTGGGAGCCAGTTCTGCTGCTGAGCAAAGGAAAGTGACATTTTCTGCTTGGCCTGCCAGGCTGTCCTGTAACTGCTTGCAAGGGCCAGTGAATGCCACAAACTTCTCCAGTAGCCAATATGTGTGTTGCCATGGGGGAGGCAATCTATATCATCCCCTACATGGGCTGGGCTCACGACAGATCTGATTTTACACTGGTTTTTCCAGCACTTGATCCAGGCTGGGATTTTTCTTTCCTTGCATAATGCCTTTGAGCAAGGAGCTGAGGTAAATTTTCAGGTATTTCCAGTTTTCCTGTTAAGTGATGCCTCCAGGCCCCGATGCTGCAGGCTGCGGGTCCCGGGTCCCCTTCCCTCTGCGCAGGGATGAGACGATGCTCATTCTGGGTGCTCCTGGTGAAGCAAGACTGATGGCAGAGACAGGCATCAGCCTGATCTCCCTTTTGCTATCTGGAGGACCTCAGACTCTTAAAATCACACTACCTGCAGCTGTCTTATACTCAGTTTTCTTCTCCACAGAGATCCAGACACTACTGAGCCCAGCATCCTCCTCAGGACTGGTGCAGGCATGGGGAGAGGTGTTGGGCACCATCAGCTGTGGTCTACAAAGGAATTTTGGGGAGCCAGGGACAGGCTCTGAGCCTGTCGACATAGGTCCTGGTCCAGGAACATTTACCATCTACAGAGAGCAGACACTAGAAACTGAAAAGACAACTTTGACTTTCCCCTCTGACCAGGGCCGTTACATGATAGTGGGTGATGCTGTGATCCTAGAGTGCCATATTTCCTTTAACACTGAAGTCCTAACAATTTGTGAAATTTAAAAGATCCAGTGGCATTTTCATGATGGTAAAGTTGCTGTGTTCATTCACTGGGAAGATTCACAAAATGCACCCCAGCTCAGAATGATGAGCACAGCCTGGCACCCTAAGGAGGCCAGGGCAAGGAGGACACCATCCTGCAGTCATGGCTGGATAAAACTGGATAGAAACACAGCCAGTGTGAGCCACTGTTGAGCCACTGCCATGATCTCTCTTCCTTGGTGCCAGCGCTGACCTCCGTGTCAGAGAGCTGCTGCCTTGTGCCCATCTGTTTGTTGAGCTGGGAAAGTGGGTGAGCAACCTTCCAGAATGCAAATACTCACACCATTATCCAGTGCCTCACAAGAGTGTTTGAACTCAATTAAAAACAGAGTCAGGGCAACTGATGCAGCAGGGACCATGGAAGGAAGGATGGAGATACAGGCAAGAGGTGCAGGAATGGAGATACAGGAGCTAGATCACAGCAAGTGTCTTTAGAAAGCAGGAACTTGTGGCCCTGGAGAAATGAGTCTTATTGTAAGAATCCAGGACTGACCTGCCCCTGAGCCCACCAAGCCAGGGAAAGGAAGGAGCTTCGTATGTCCTGAAGGTCAACAGCTTCATGCTGGTCCAGCTTGACCATAAATTCACTCCAAACTTGGGAGAGCTGCAGGCAGCAGCTTGGGAAACAGAGAGCAGGGATCTCCTGCTGGTGGGGTTTCAGCTGCGGGACAGGCCTCCTGGGTGGAGAGGAGCCTGATGAGCCATCCTCCTGTTTTTCCTGTTTTACGATTGGATTTTCACCCTGCCATGGAGCCAAAGGTGGGTCAAGCCCCGAGGCTGCCCTGGGATGCTCAGATGGGAGCGGAGCTGCCCTGTGGGGTGTGAGCTGGCCTGGGGAGGTGGCTGCCCTGTCCTGCCCGGGCTAGGGGAGAGCCAGCGGGGTTTATCCTGCACTGTGCAGAGCTGTACAGCAACCAGGAGCAAGCAAACGCACACAGACCTCCAGTGGCCCTCCCGAGAACTGCACAGCATTGCCACTGCCACCCCAGGGACTGGGGCTCGTCTTCTTCCTGCCGCTGCATGTGGGTGGAGAAGAGCTCCAGTACAAAGTGAGTGGTCTCACAGAAAAAGCAGAGAGATATGGAAGAGATGCCTTCTACTCCCTGCTTCAGCAGCCTCAAGCAGAGGCTCAGCTTGCAGGCTGTGCTTCAGGTCTCGGGGAGGAGGACAGCAGGCACATCACCCACGCGTTGAGGCCATCCCGTGGCAGTGCTGAGCTGCCTTTCCTGTGCTTGGCGTGACTTTTGGGGCCTAGAGCCTTTAGCTTGTGTAGGAGAGTGCTGGTAGCTGCAGGTGTCTGGAAATACAGATAAACCCACATGGCCCTAACGTGTGTCTGGGACCTGGCATGAGCCCAGCTTGGCTCTTGCAGCCCTCACCAAGGCGTTGCAGGACAGAGCTGGAGTGCAGGTGAGACACAATGATTTCATTTCCCAACCTTGGCCACATGGTTTCTTACAACAAGGAACCAACCCTTGGGAATGCTCAGAGGAAATTAGGCTGAAGGGCCAGAAAAAATCTGGTTTAAGGACTATTACAGTCCATCACTGGGACAAGCACCACACATAACCTACACCCCGCAGGAAACAGCACAATATGCACTATCTGCACCCTCCTCCTTTCCTCCCTCTTTGAGACACACAGAGGCTTTCCTACACCATCCTCCCCTCCTGGTGTTCTCATCCAGACGGGCACAGAGCTTCAGCTCATCAGCGTCATGTGATGTAGCCAAAACCCTTCTGACAACCAGCACTTCTTCACACCCCTCTATTGTAAATACCTCCATAAAGAATGGTTACTCATTTACAAAGCAGTGCTCTATGTGCCAGTCTGCTGCTCCTCAGGCGGAAAAAAATCCCACAGCAAAATAACTGCTTGATTTTTGGTTATGATTTCCCAGGTTTGACAATGAGCAGGGAATCAGGTTTGATGTTTTTTTCTTTTGTGATCCCTTTCCACCACATGGGAAAGCTGCTTTTCTTTAGCACAGTTTCTTAGCCCCAGTCTCCTGTATTGCATGGATTCTTCTGAATGCCCCAGTGTCCATCACCTTCTCATCATGCCTTCTGCAAGAGGCAGAGCCATCTCAAAACTCAGGACAAATGTTTTAGAGCCCACCTCTCAAGGAAGTATCTTGCATGGCTTCGACAAGCAGGTTTTATAAGGGAAAAACCAAGAGCAGTGCTGAATGCAAAAGGGAAGATCAGAGGATTTGAGTTCAAGGCTTAACATCTAATTTCAGCACATCTGAGTGAGGATTGAAGCCTGGTAAGAAAAACCTCTTTCCTGCTGTCCCCCATCCACCCGCCAGCGTTCCCCAAGGGAATTGCTATCGACTTCTTCAAAATTCAGTTTCTGCACTAGCAGTGGCATGTTGGGCCTGGCAGTAATTGCTTTGCCAGACGACTGGCTGCTGGAGAACTGCAGGGCCAGAGCAGCTGGTGTGTGGTGCTGGGATGGTGCCATAAGTCATGGGGCTGTAAGAAGCCCCAGGTTTTTGGGCTGGCACCCCCCTGAACTCAGCTATGCCTCCCTGAGCAGACACTGAGGCTCTCAGCTCAGTGCCTTGCCCAGAAACAGGCTGGTTTTGCTGAGAATGGGGCCAGAAAGGTTTTGATGGGAGCAGACAGCTGCCTTGAATCAGCAGCACCGAANGTCTGCCTGCTTCCTGCTGTGTCCCCCCAGTATATGCTGGGGTGCCAAACCCAGTAGGAAAGCCTTTGGGGGACCACCAGCTCCCTTGCTGATGCTCACCCGCTGCTGCTCCCTGACTGCCCTGTGCTATTTCCGGCACATCTTCAGAAAATGGCTCACTCCCCCTGATGCGAGTGGCTCTCCACAGCAGAGAGCAAACTCAGCAATTTACCAGAGGGATTCTGATTCTTATTTTAGACTCCTATTTTAGCCTTCTTTTTCTTTTCAAATTTGTTAAATTAATCCCTTTTACAGCTCTGGGAGTGAGGTGCTGCTGCTGCAGCATCACAGTGCCTGCAGGAAGAATTACTGGCTTCACAGCCCTGCTCTCTGGAAGCCACTTTCCCCACCTTGCCCCTGTGTGCCTCCTTTATTTTGGGTGTTCTGAGCTAAGCAGCTGCTTTTTGTTTGGTTGGCTTTGGGTGGTTTTATTCACCTGAAAAATTCACCATCTCTTCACAAACAGCAGAGGAGGCAAACTGGCAAATCTGGGCTTTTGACGTGGATGGTCCAGGGTGGCAGCAGTGATGTTGCTGGGCCTGGGACTGAAGACTGCAGAGTCCTAATGCAAATCAAAACTGTGGGTTATATCCATTGCTTTGCAATCTGCTTCATCTCTACATCCCTCATTGCAAGTGCCCCTTCCCAAGATCACATTTTGCTGTGAGATCTGCCTTGTATCTGTCATGTGCAGAAACCTGGTCACCAGAAAATCTGCGCACAACATCTGCGAGACATCTCAGTTTCAGTGGACAGGAAGAGAGTGGTCATGCGAGTCTCTTCAGTTGCTTCAGTACATCAACATGCTGCTACGGCCAACCCAGGCTACATCTGCTATTCCTGTAATGCCAGCTATGTATCATCTTGACTTATTTTCTATGAGATCCAGCTGTTCCGGCTGATATGCCATTGACCTTTTTAGCTGGTTCAGCACTTGGCTACCAGGAGGTCACTGGGTGCAACTTCAACGCAGGCTCAATGATTACATCTATTTTGCTGGGGTGAGGGGGGATTTCATCCACCTGTTTCAAGCAGGAACACCTCGGAAGATCAGTTGGCCCTTGCTGACCAACATGAGGTCCCTGCTATATCTGCAGGCTTTAGCAGTGTCAATAAATCAGTCTGGACCCGAAGTTTCAGTAAACCATGTAATCTGGAAAGCACAGCTCAGCAGCTTGTGCCCTGCTCTTGGGAACCACAGATTCATATCACAGCAGGACCAGGTCCTGACTTCAGCCTCGTTAGTTGGGAAGAGACGCCACAGTGATGCATGTGCTAAAAATGCCTACTGAATATCATGTAGCAGCCCTGCATCCAGGGAAAGCATGGCCAGGGCCTGGGAAAGGGGAGAGGACAGAAGGTCAGGGAGAGGGGCTGAGTAATACTCGTAACTGCAATACAGGAGATGGGGAGTAAGCAGAGCATAAAATGTTGGGATGCTGTATTTTATAGAGTGGCTTGTTCCCTCTGTGATCTCTCAAAGCAGCTTTGTCTTTTAGTTTTGCCCATCTATTTGTCCATGTTCAGCCCCTAAAAAAGAATTTCTAATTGAGATGGAGCCAGATTTCCTTCTACCAAGTAAGGAACAAGTATTCCCAAACTATTCCCAGTCAAAGTTAGTCTGTTTTGTCATTAAAAACTTTCAGAGATGGGGAATCTGCACCCTTCTTCAGTAACTTATTTTCCTATTTGATTGCCTGGTGTTTAAAACTCCTTTTAGCTACTCCTTATGTGTAACCTGAGTCACTTTTGCTGGATATTACTCCATTTACTTCTTGTCCTCTTGCCAGGAGCTGAGGGACAACAACTGACCACCTTCTGCTTTACAGCAATCTTTTACATGTTGGAAGACTATTATCTTACAGCTTTTTACCCTGCTTTTGTAGACCAAACAAGGCTAGTTCCTTCAACTTTAACCACAACCTTTTTTCCCCAGCCATTTGGACTTAATTTAGAGTGTAAGACTTGGCTGGTGTTCTTAGGTTAAGACTGTGAGCACAAAACTCCCTCTCCTCATCACTTCATTTGTGCCAGCAAAATCATCAAAGCAGATGCAGCCACATATATTATATGGCCTTTGTTGGTGCTGTTTGTGGTTGCAGCATCACGAGGAAGATAAACCAGCCATTCTGCAGGGGTTTTCTAGATGAGAGTCAGCTGAAACTCAGAGGTTTGTCTCTTCATTGCAACCATGTGGTTTGCAGTGTGTTTCAATCTCAGTTCCCAGTGGCATCGCCACTGACCAACTTCTCCAGGAGGCTTCCTGGGGGGACATGCAACATGTACCTTCAGACCTGAGCTTCTTTGTGCTTCTCTCTGTTTCTGGTGTCATGGGCACAGGAGGAAGTGGAGCAGAATCTGTCCTGCAAGGGTCTTACTTTGTCTCTGCTCAGTGCAAAAGCCCGTGCAATGCTCCCGGAGCAAGGCAGACTGGGTGGTTGTCCATCTTCCTGCAAGGACACAGTCCATGCTTTGTGCACCCTCACAGTGAGCCCTCTGAGCTACAGCAGGTCTCTGAGAGATCACAGAACAGAATCACAGAATCCTCTAGGTTGGAAAGGACCTTTAAGATCATCAAGTCGAATCATCGACCTAACACTGCCGAAACCACCACTAAACCACGTCCCTCAGCACCACGTCTACCTGTTTTAAAGCCATCCAGGGATGGTGATTTGACCGCTTCCCTGGGCAGCCTGGTCCAATGTTTGATAACCCTTTTGGTGTAGAAACTTTTCCTAACGTTTATTCTAAACCTCCCCTAGCACAGCTTGAGGCCATTTCCTCTTGTCCTAAGATGCCATGGGCTTTTAACAGTCTTGCCTAGATAGCTTCCTCCTGCATGAAAAAAGTTATGTATGTGTGGGGAGAAGATTGAAATCTTCTCTCCTTGGGTTTTCCTCACAGGATTCCTTTCATCTCTGTAGGTAGGAGCTTATGTGACTGGTGGGCCTTCATAGGAGGTCACCTGGGCCAGATGTCCTGCACCTTCTGCAAAAGGCAAGACTAGAGATGGAGGAAAGGCAAGACAGCATCCAGATAGCACACCCATTCTGTGGTGAGGTTTGGTTTCCTTATGGTTCGGTCTGCACTGATGTCTCCTTGGGTCCCCAGTGCTGAGGACAAGTTTTGCAAACCTCTCTTCTGCTTTTGAAAATACTCTGCTCATTTCAGAGGCCCCAGCGCAGCGTCTATGTCCTGTACAAGGCCTTCCCTCAGTGACTTGTGGAAGGTGTAAGGTTGTTTGTAGGCTGGAGGGACACACTGGGAACAGCATGTTTAGCTGGTTTTGCTATCTCGGTGGGACTGATTGTGGGGAACTGCTGGTCCAGCCAGGAGAGAAAAGTGATAGGAAGATGCCAGATGAGTAAGACTAAACAGAGCAGTCCTGACTTGCCTCTCCCTTCCAGCAGATCAAAACAAAAATGACCCCAAGCAAGTCATCCAGGAGAGAGGTAAATAAGACCGAGTGCCTTCATTTTAAAATGGCACCTGGCACCACAGGAAAGGAACCTTTCAAAGGACCTGGCACCCTGGCTCTTTTGTCCCCAACCCTGATGCCCAGAGACTCCCAATTTTTTTTACTGTACCAGTAATAATTCTTAGATTTTTCTACCAGGGACAATCCCTGATGTAAATTGCTATTGTAAACCCTTGTAAAAATTGTGCTGGGTACAGGTCCTACAGCTTTCTAAAGGGACCTCTGCCTCCTCACCCCAGAGGGCAGATGGCCATTGTAAGGGATGCTCTGAGGCTGGTGGCGTTTCTCACCTCAAGGCACTTCACAAAATCTGCTTCTCCTTCCAAGACAGCCTTGGCTTGCTGTGTGTCAGAGAGCAAGCTGTTAGCCACTGAAACCTCCCGCCAGAGCTTCAGGGCTGGGGTGATAAGTACTGCAAGAATTTTGGGCTGAATTTAGAGATTTTACATTAAGTGTCTGGTTTAGTTATGGTGCTTAAGGTCAGAAGAACAATGAGACCCACCCACCAGACTCCACTGCCTCAGCAGTGGGCAGAAGCTCTGTAAGAAGGGGTATGAACACAGTCATAATCTCACTCCCACAGTAATATTCAGGTAGTGAAGAGTCTTTAAGCAGATGAGGACAGTGTTGTGTCATTGCCTAAACAGGGGCAGGTGATGCCATATAACCACCTGCCTTGTGTCTAGCTGCTCTGCACAGACAGGAATCTACCCCAGGCCCCCTGTCACAACTGCCAGCCTTGTAGACATGGTCCAGTGACTACAGAAGACCCCAAATGGTGCTACATGGCCTCTGCACAGGCAGTTGAACAGGCCCATGCTGGCTCTATTTGGCAAAACCAGAAGCAGACCCTAACCCTGGTACAGGTAGGCAATGCCTGGTGGGGATGCCTGCATCCAGAGTGCAAGATGTCATTTCTGGGGAAATGCAGAAGCAGCTCAAGTTCAAGTTGCTTTGACTTGTTGACTGTTAATACTGCTGTTTGAGTTAAACAGCCAGTTGCACAACTGGGGTTGGGGTAGCCCTTGTTTTAAATGTACACACTATAGACTTGCCTGCAAAACAATATCTGGCCCCAAAGTGCACGCAGCCAGAGCTGGGCAGAGTGTGGTTTTCTTTCCCTGTGAAATTTGTTAGGATACCAAAAAAAAGAATAATAAATCTATCATGAGTTGCAATGAAAAGCCACAATCACAGAAGCATTTTTCAAGCTGTAAACCTGAAAGAAAGATTCCAGTGAGCACAACTGAAATATTTCACTCTCATTTCAAGCACGCAGCAATTGCCCGTCACCCTGCTCCAGTTGCAAAACTGTACGTGTTCAGCGATGTCAAGTGGGGTTCAAAAAAAACCTTTTCTGAGTTGCAAAATTACTTGAAGCCAACATTTTCCAGCAGAACACATTGTTTTTAGCTCATCTGATCAATTTTTAATTTTCCCATGAATCTTGTTAGCCCAGCAGCAATCCAATAAACTCCAAGCTGTAGCTGGGCTGTGCCGTTTCTACAAGCACTGAAGGAATAGCTGTGTCATGTGGAATGATTTATGCAAGTTCACTTGTGTTTCCCAGTTGTGGTTGCAGTTCCCCTGCAGCGCCGACGCTCTCCAGGAATCTCCTTGCTTCTCGCCCTACTGCTGGGCTCCCGAACGGGCTGTCTGGGTCTCCCGTCTGTGCTGCTGTCTCCCAGCCCACCCACGCCATATCAACCTGTCACTGCCACCCGCGTGGAGAAAGGGCAGCCAGGAGCAGAACTAAAAAGTGTGTGTGTCAGCCCACCTGCCTGTCCCACAGCGTTGGGCCAGCATCTCCACCAGCCCGCTCTGACTACAGCAGTGAAAGGAGGAGAAATCAGAGGAGGACAGTGAGGCTGAGGGAAGCGGTGGCAAAGAGGAGTTTGGAGCTAGTGGCACTTGCCAGTTGATTTCTGAAAGGCACATAGAGGGAGGAATTCACCTCTATATATTAGGAAATATCTGGTGAGGGAATGAGACACAGATACTCATTTTGTTATTAGGCATCTTAAAGGATCATGGATTTCTGATGAGCTCTGAGACACACAGAGCTTCTCCTAAGCCCGAGATGTGAAGTCAAGCATGATATGAAATCAGTTCCTGGGACGAGATAGTATTTAGCACTATCAAACAGGGAACCATGGGGAGAAGGCAGGGAGAGACGCTGCTCATGGCAATCAGTCCTGCCAAGCCCCAGAGTCAGGGAGAGAGTCCCCAATGCGGAGTCCCTCACGGCGAGGAGGCACAGTGACTGAGCCGAGGCAGCTGGAGAGCAGTGATTCCAAACAGAGGAGAGGAGAAACAAAGGTGGTCTGGCTGCTCCTTCAACCTCTAATTGCTGATGGGGTCATATTCAATGGCTCATATTATGCTGCTTGTGGGAAGTCATCACCCTGAAGAAAAAGAGGCAAATGGAACTAAGATCCCAGCAGTACTTTTAAGTTCCTCACGGTGCTAAACTCTTTGGGGATGGCAAATTCCCTGGACTATTTCCATGCATTGCATCTGTAAGGCATAAAACATAGCGGAGCCTTGCTTCTCCCCTGGGGTTTCTCCAAATGCAGCAGGAACATGTAGTTGTGGCATGGCCTCATGGGACCTTGGCTTGGTGGGCAGGCGCACCTTTGACCAAGGACATCTTCAAAACTGCCCATCACTTTCCATGCTGGATGGGCGATCGGGTGACGGCCTCAAGGGTTAACAGCCACCACCAGCTGTGGCTCCCCAGCAGGGACAGAGAGGGCCTGGGCACCCCGCCAGGAGGTAACACTGTTTGAACACTGCTGGCAAAGACTTCAAACCCCTCTGCTAATTCAAGATGTTCTGCTTGTGACACTTTCCCGTCTGGGAGACAGCTCTTCCCTGGAACTAGGAAAAGAAGGGACTGTTTATTAATATAATATTGTCAAGATTGGCCTTTAGTTTCAGCACATCGATCTTTCTGAGAGTCCCAGTTAAGGTGGTTTCCTTCATATGACATTTTTTCCTCTAAGGACCTCCGAGTGTGCTGCAGAAAAGGCTGTCACAAAACCCCGGGGACAAAAAGCAGGATGACCGCTCCCTTTCCAGGAGTTTGAGAGAATAAAAAATGCAGAATATTAAAATCAGTGAGAAAACTTTGGGCAAAGTCATGCTTACTTTCCACGCTTGAGCAAGACAAAAGATTTCTCCACATTGGCAAAGTTACATATAATTTTTTATCTACAATAGAAAGAGCTCTATCTATAGCAGATACAGCCTTTTAAGCTAGTTAAAAGAGTTTTAGCTGGGTTGGACTTTAGACCCGATGCGTCAGGGACAGAGCACCTTGCTGGGCTGAAAGTCCCAGGTAACAAAACAGGACCATGCTTGTCTCCAACCAGAGATGCCATTTGTTTTAATGCTCCCTGATTTAGAAGCTGCCAGGGAGCTCCTCAACATGAAGAGATCCACCCAGGCCCACTTCAGTGGTCCCTCATGGAAACACCATCTCTTCTACTGCTGTAGAAGACCAAACATGGAAGCCTCACTCTTCAGGCAGGCTGGATTTCCCCCAGTCTGACCAGGGCAGTGCACACAGCCCTGTCACCCTGACAGCAGTGGAGACCTTTTATCAGCAAGGGGTTTCCCCGGAGGATGGTGCTGACAGATGCAGCAGTGAGATCATGGAAGAGAGAGTAGCATCAGATGACTGGATCACAGTTTCTCTCTGTCCTGGACGTGTCTCTAACCCAGAGCCTGTACCTTGTAATAAACTGGGTCTGTGACCTGTTGACAACATGAGATGCATGTGGCCTGGTGACACCACTTGGTGAGGCTGATACAGTGTCCCCTAGCCATTGCCACGGTCTGTTACCTGCCTTCTCCAGTGACAAACATGGCAATGATCAAGGCTGCTGGATACTATTTAGGACGTTTTGGGCAGTGATTGCTCCCTCTCCGTTGTCAGCTATACAGTAAAATGTTATTCTTGGCTTTCTGGCTCCCTGTGGAAACCAGTATCTGCTGGTGAGGAAACCACCATCAAGGCCACGTGTCTTCTTGGGAAGCTATGCCTTAATTCCCTTGCCTTTTCTCTCTGTATTAGGTAGATGTATCACCATACTTTACACAGTGGCCCTCCCTTAGATCGTGTAAACATGGCACGAGCACTGGGTCTGGGATTTTTATACCCTAACCCGCCATGTCCAAAAGTGCCATGCTTTCAGACAAAATTCAGAACATTCCTGCAGGGTGGGAGTGAGGACTCCTTGCTGACCAAAGCCTCTCCAAACCTAGCCCAGCTAGCTTTAGAGATGGAGAGAGCTTCACGCAGAGGGCAGCAAGGATCCTGCTATACAGAGGCTGCCACTGCCGGGACACCGATGAAGGCGCAAGTGCCACAAGCTCCGGCAACAACCCTGAGGGTTGGGCATCATGACCTCCCTATTGCAGTGTCACCTATGTGGGACTTTGTAAAGCCTGGGCTTGAGGCACCTCTCTTCCTCCACAGCAGTTAAAAGATCTATATGAATAAACCTGCTTATTGTCATCCCCCCAAAATGAACAACGCCATATACATCCAGACTGTGCTGTAGATTTTCCTTGTAGCTCAGGAACATGCAATTGAAGATCAGGTCTCTACTGGGCTTAAGGAACACGAGGAGATCCTCACTGCTGATGATCCGAGTGGAACAACAGAAAGGAAACACAATCTTTGTGCTGAAGCGAGCAAATCAGGCACCAAAAATACTGTGACATCCACAATAACATAGCAAGCTTCTGGCACAGATAAAAATCTCCTCGGTCCCCTAGTTTGCCCTGACTCTGTCTGCTCATTATGGCTGCAAAAGCCTGGAGGAGCACAGGGACATGCCCTCCAGACCCTCCATGCTGAGGTCATGCAGCAGCTGATGTTACGGCCACAACCAAGGATCCCCCGTGACTTCCTGGGAGCTTCCATTTGACTGCTCCAATGCTGCAGCGCAGATGTTCCTGTGCGCTGTGGATATGTCAGGATTTCTGGACATCTGCTTACCCGGTAAGAGCAGCTGCCCCAGTCAGGCTGCCTGACATCTGTAAATTAGAGACAAATGTGCTACAATCTACGAATACCACCATGGCGGAGACAGAGAGCACATCCCCAGAAACCCTAGAGCTGGCTGCCCTTCCCTTGCTGGTGATGTTTTGTGAACGTGTAGCAAGTGCTTTCTGTCATTGGCTCCAATACCTCTGTCTTAAAAATCCACCTCAGCTTACCAGACCCACCCCAGAAAGTGGGAGTTTTTCCTGTAGTTTATAAATACAAGTGGGATATGAGCTGGGTGGGTTCACAAGCTTGGTTCAAACACTGGTATCATGGTTGTGAAGGGCAGGGAGAAGAGAGGATGAGGAAAGAAACCAAGGATAAGGAAGAAGAGGTGTTTCTAAAAGAGGAGAAGAAAGCCGGAAAAGCAAAATTAAGAAATGGGGAGAAACTAATGAAGGAAGAGGAAGAAGCAGGGCTATGAAAAAGATAAATTTGGAAAAGCAGAGAGTATGTTTATTGCACAATGGGTGCTTGCCAGCTCCAACCTAACATTCAGCCAGTTTCCTTAGAGCTCATAGAGAGAGAACCAGTATCTTTCTAACTATAAACCACGTATATGCAAATAAAACCCACAGCAAACTGAATCACCTTGAGAAGAAACAGAAGAGATTAAATTACAAGGCTGAAATGCTTCCAAAGGAATGAAAGTTTTGGCAGGAGACAATTTCTCCAGAGACAGTGGCCCTGTCAAACCCTCCCCTTCCCCTTCTCCGTGAATGAACCTCATCCTTGCTCTGTTGAAAAGGCTGTGCTCTTTATTTCAGCCAGTTGGAGTTTCCATCGAGTAGGTTTCTAAAGAACTGTGGGATCTACTTTTGACCATGCATTAAAAACTGCATTTGCCTGCAGCATTCAGCATGGGAACACCATGCCTGTGCTTCTTTGGACCCACAACTGCACAACACAGTCTACTAACATGATCAGGGACCTTCTGCACTTCTAGAAAGGGAAGCTGAGGTAGCTGAGCTTGTTTAGTCTGGCAAAAGGGAGAAATTGAGCAGTTGCCTACAGCTTCTTGATGGGCAATGATAAATGTGATGGAGACACTCTTCTCAGGAGCAGGACAGTATAAGAGATGGCAATGGCAACAGTCTGTAGCTTGAGAGGGAGCGCAGGGAAAACGATTTCACAAGAAATGTAGGAAAGCACTGGAACAGGTTGTGCTGAGGCTGCTCAGTCCTTGTCTTTGGAGGTTTTCAAAACTTGGCTAGCAAAGCCACATCTGACCTAACCCAGAGCTGGTAGTAGTCCAGCTTCAAGCAGGAGGTTGGGCAAGAAGCCTCTAGAGGTCCCTTCCAACCACTGTGTCTATGATTCAGGGGCCATTTCCCCTAAATTTCAGCATTTATGCTTGAAAGTTTTTTGGTTTGGTCTTACTGTGCAAAGTGCTCAAAATGATGTTGCTTGCTCTTAGCAAACTGCAGCATTTTATTATTTTTGCTCCCCAAACTATCTTGCTTTGATTATTTTCCTTTTAATAAAGCGTCTGTAGCAGGTAGGATTTCTGGTAGGCTATTGAATCTCACCCACCTTTAGCATGTTACTAGAAAATCTTTTTAATTGTCAAAGCTCTCCAAATTGTGTATTTGGGAGACAGCTAAGGGCACATACTGCATCTCAGGTTGAGTATTAAGCAGTTGGGCTATTGGGTGGAGTATTTTATTTTAATGTAAGCGTTGTTTTCCTTTTGTTAATAAAATATTCAGCCTTTAATGCCACATAGTCAAACAACAGTTGGAGAGCCAAATGACTGGTGGTTCCAATTCTGCAAGAGCATTAGGAAACCCATAACATTTATCAGGTGCTAAAAGCTAACACATGATGCGTTAAATCTGTGATTTAAAATGAGCTTGATATATAATCCCTGAGACACCAGAGCATCAAGGTTGGATAAAGTTTCTCTGTAACACACTTAAGAAAGCTAAATTAAAACAGTTGAGGTCAGTGAGTTTAATAAAAATTATTTCATACTAAAGCAATTTCCTTCTGACTCATAACAGTCTTCCCCTTTTGTTAGTCCCAGAATTAAATAGAGGAAAAGCTGTGTTTTTACAGAACAGAAGAGCAGCTCGTTTTTTCTTTGGATGCTCTCGAGCTGAGCAAAATCTGATTTACTCAGATTTAAGTCTAAGTCATACACTTCCTGCAGGAATCCCACAGCAGTATTCTATTTTTTCAGGTGCAGCAAAGATTTTTCTAAATTTTATTTTATGTGATTATTCACTCTGCTGACATTTAAGGAAATGATGTCCAGTTTCCTTATTGTGTATAAAACCTTTCCCTTTCCAGCAAATGTTTCCTACTTTTTCCCTAATCCTCCACCAACCGGGGCAGTACTGTGTAGCATTGTGTTACACCAGGTTTCTTACCACGTTGGTCAATATTTTTTGGCTGCAAGGAGGTTGGGAATGCAAATTAATTTCTGATGTTTGCAATTTTCTCCTTCAGATTAGCATTTTTGAACCTATTATAAAAGATCAAACAGAACATAAGCAGAACAACTTGGTTTTATGGCCATCAGAAAACTTCCTGGAGAAAGTCCAACCAAAAATACCGGTATTTTGCAAAATTGGTAAACTGAGGAAATCCCCTGGTCAGCAGCAGTATTTCAGAAAGGCAAGGCAGCTGGAACACTAATATATGCCAGAATTTAATGAAGAGATGTCAAACCTCAGTGTGAAGAGGTGAAGAAAGGAGAGATCACATTGCAGAGGGCACTTTCCTGTGCTCTGGTGATAACACTTTGCTCTTCTCCAGGGTCTTCTCCTCACATGAACAGTGATGTTGTTCATTCCAATGTACCTCCTCTTTTTCGAACAAAATGTGATTATATTAGCTTTTGTTGTCAGGTTTGTTGTTTTGGCAACTTTTAATAGTATTTACACAACATCATCATTGCTTTGACTCCTAAACAAGAGCTTTGGGATCAAACCACCCTCCTCAGCGAACCCTTGGCTCTTGCCCAAGAGACACATCTCTGATGTCTGCTTCCCGAGGAAGCAAAATGGTTAAACAAGACATCGACCAGAACTGGCTGGTTTTCTGATCACTGCCTGAAGGGTTAAAGCTTTCATAATGTGGCTGCCTCTGGAGAGATAGCTGTATTTGTACAACTGTCATATATCCTGGTTGAAGGTGTGTCTCTGTAAACTGCTAACCACTTGTTTAGGAGCTGGGAATTGTTTTCTTGGTGGTGGCATTTCTCAGGCTCTTCACTATGCATAACAGATATCTCCAGAGTCTTTTTGGCACCCCTGAGGATTATAGGTAGTGATTGAAATATGCTGTTGTCTTTTTCCTTACATTTTTTTTTTACTCCAGGGAATTCTGGGATCCCTTGTGAGAGCTAGAGACTTCAGTCCATGCTCTGCCACTTTTGCTCTGTTCACTGTATGGTGACTGCGCTACAGAAAAATAAAATTGAATGTTTATCTATGCCTGAAGTACTTTGTATATGATAAATATATGTATATATTCCAGCCAGAGGTAGATACATTTTTAAAAAAAAAACCAAAAAACAAACACCTATGGCAAAGCTCCTGTCCAGATGTACTTACGACTGCTGTATTTTCTTTATATAATAAATAGCACTGGAGCATGTACGACCGAGCCCCCAGGAGCATGGATGCAAGGTACAAGTGCAGCAAAGAGTCAGGGCTGCAGGGAGAGAAGGAAATGGTCATGGTTCTCACAGGCAAAGGGAGACACATCAGGATTCACTGTACTTTGCTTGTACTCTCTTCTGTCTGTTATTTTTACGGTGATAACAAAATCAAGTGAAAACATAAGTCCAGACATGACAGTGTTAATACAGGCAAAAAGGCAGGTATAAAGGAGAGCAAAAGCCAGAAACACTGGCCAGGTATGCCCTGAGAGATACTAAATTCATCCAGGTTACTTTGAAATGAAGTTATTGTAGTTTTGAAGGTGTTCAGCACTTCATAAGAGGTATCTTGCAAGGTTAAGCTTCAAAAGGCCCAGACACAGTCAGCAGCACAAACACACAGGAAGGGAAGCCTGCTCAGGGATTGCAGTGGTTAGGACATGGATGTGATCGAGCTTAGCTCATGTGGAGTTTGGGACCTTTCACCAGGACTGTGCTTCTGTGGAAGCAAAGAAATGACAACAACAGTAAATGGGGTATTATTGGTGGAGAATTGATATGGTGACAATGAAGGAGATATTCTAACATGGTGAAATAGGGCTCAGGAGAGGGCTCAATATGATTATGTGAAATTGCAAAGACTCGTCACTGCAAACAGAAGTAGAGGGAAGAGCCTGGTTTTTGCCAGCCCTACCTGGTCATCCGCTGAGGTTGCACAGTGAGAAGAGCCCAGCAGCCCCCGGCAGCTCCCTGCCCTCTTTGTGTTGGGATTAGGAGGGAAAGCACAATGCCAGTAAGTGCCAGCTGCTCCTGAGATGTGTATTGAAACATACACAAGGAAACCGGAGTTGGAAGGGACCTCCGGAGGCCTTCTGCCTAACTTCATGCTGGAAGCTGTCCACTACCAACTCCAAATGTTGAGATAACCCACATGCCCACTTCCAACTGTCTACCCGGCATTGCCCAGATCTCCCATAGCACCTGCTATAATGCACATAACCACACACTCATGGCCACCTTAAATGGCACCAGGCCCAAATTCAGGCAATTGAATTGTGCCTGTCAGACCAGACACACAATTGGCATGACACATGCAAGTCTGTTTACAAGGTTGGGGTCAGAAGCCATCAGAATTTGACACAGAGACCAAAATAAGTCCCTGAGCTAAATACAGACTTGAGTGGCCTTCCCTTGCTCCCTCCCAAAATGTGAAGAAGTATCAAACAGCCATATCATGCCCAAGAAAAGCAGATTAATATAAACCACACATCACTCCTGCAACTGGGAGCCATTTGCCCAAGAAAACACAAAAAAAGATGACAGATGTGCCAACTAGAATGCTTCCCCCTGAGTGATAATCTTCCTTCTGTCACACTCTCACTTTTCAGCTTGAAGTAGTCGAAAGGGTTAATGAAACCATGGAGCAGGGAGGACTTCGCCTGCTTTCAAAAGGCTTTTGATAAAGTCCTGCACAAGAGGCTATTGAGAAACTTGGCAATTCAGGGGTGAAAGGTAAAGTCCTGTCATGGATTAAAAACTGGAGAAGAGATAAGGAGCAAAGAGTAGGAACAAATGGCTGATTCTTAGTATGGAAAGAGATTAATTGTGGGTAGCTGCAAGGACAGGATTGTAGACTGGTGCTGTGTTTACCTACCATCAGCCAGCCACGAGGTAAAATGCACTGCTGCTTCAAATTGTCCAGGATAGCCAAGACCAGGGAGATTTAGTACAAACCCAAGGAAAATCTAACCTAAGGGTCCAGTTCTGCCAGGGATTAGTATCACTCAGCATGTCTTAAGAGAGTAGAAAGGCAGTTGGTGTGAGAGGCAGAGACTTGACAGAGACAGGCAAGTACAGGCTAATGCTGAGAAGACAGAGCAAACACTTACTATCCCATTGTCATAGGCAGTATAATTAATACACCAGATTTCAAAAGCTAAAAGTGGTGGAAATGGGAAAGGAAAGTCCTGAGGGGACTGCGCGGCACTGCACCTCCACCCACGTAAACTGATGCACACCCATGGGTAGGAGTGAGGCAAGACTGAGACCATATGAACAGCCTACACAGTTACACATAAATTACAAAAAATTACAAAAGCTCTCCATCCTCCTGCTCCCTGCTATAAAAATAATCACTGACTGGACTCAGAAGAGATTTTATGGTTTTATTCTGGAAATCTCTCTTATTGGAGAAAAGTTCTGTAGAGATAGTTGCTTTTTTCTGATATTGGGTAAAAATGGCAGCAAATGCAATTTTACTTCCTGCACAGAAGCTTAAGAACACCTGACATATATTAGCAACTAAAATTTCATGGCTGTCCTCATATCACACCTAATAAATCTTATTGTCTTCATTCGATATCGAGCATCACTGCAGTATAGAGGCATTACTACAGTCAGTATTGACCTTGGAGGTAAGTTACTTTACTTACTTAACCATATTTTTTTGGTGTGGAATGACACAGCCACAAGTGGCTGTCTTTCACCTCTAAGCAGAGGAGGTCTTAGTGAACTTTATCTTTTAAAAGGTCAAAGCCTTTTTGTTGAGTCCCTCCTCTACTGACTAGTGCCAGGGACACAAATAATGCCCCAAATTACTGACTTTTCGTCGCGGTTTGGCCTTGGCGGCAGCACAAACACCACGTGGCAGTCCGTTGGCTCTGGCATCCCCCAGCGGTGGTGAGAGGATGGGGAGGAAAAGGCAGACTCGTGGGTTGAGATAAAAACTGTTTACCAGAAACACAGGTATTGCAGGGAAACAGCAACACGGATGGAGGGTACAAACGCGAGTACAATACCGACCGCAGCCCGCGCTGCCCCGATCGCCACCGACGCCGCCGAGACGCACCATGGCGCTCCCCGTCCAGATATACGCCTACGCTGTGACATCACCACGTCCACTTCTGGTTATCGCCCCTCCCCTTCCGGCCAGCTCCCTGCTGCCCACTGGGTCTGGCGCACATGGGGTAGGAGAGCTGTGCCTGCTAGAGCCAGGGGAGAATC
>VXBW01001611.1:721090-822705 GCA_013400375.1 Thinocorus orbignyianus
TGCCTGAGGCAGGGCTAACCCAAATGGTCTTCCCTAACATATTCTTCATGTGCACCACAGGGACTTTATCACGTTCCACTGTACGTGGAGGTTTTGATTGGACAGGGCCAGCTTGGTTAGTAGATCCCCTGGTGTTAACTAGCCAGGTAGCCTTTGCTAAGTGCATATCCCAGTTTTTCAGAGTCCTACCACCCATTGCTCTCAGAGTAGTTTTTAACAGTCCATTGTACCGTTCTATCTTCCCAGAGGCTGGTGCGTGATAGGGAATGTGATAAACCCATTCAATACCGTGCTCTTTAGCCCAGGTATCAATGAGGCTGTTTCGGAAATTATTTCCGTTGTCCAACTCAATTCTCTCTGGGGTGCCATGTCGCCTCAGGACCTGCTTTTCAAGGCCCAGAATGGTGTTCCGGGCAGTGGCATGGGGCACAGGGTAAGTTTCCAGCCATTCAGTGGTTGCTTCCACCATTGTGAGCACATAGCACTTGCCTTGACGGGTTTGTGGGAGTGTAATATAATCTATCTGCCAGGCCTCCCCATATTTATATTTCGACCATCGTCCTCCATACCAAAGGGGCTTTAATCGCTTGGCTTGCTTGATCGCAGAACATTCAAGTACAAGAGTCCATAAGTGTCCTTGAAGATGCCAAGTAGAGCTTATTCTTTGGGCAAATTCCTGAAAGGTCTTGGTTAGGTAGGAAAACATAATTTCAAGTACAGAGCCACCGTTGGCAGGATGGAAAAAGGATGTGGAAATGAATATGCCCTGGTTAAATTAATCAGATGTAAAGTGGAACTAAATAGTCAGGAGTTGTTTGTTGCGATGAAAGGTGACTGTATTTCATCTACAGATGATCTCTTTAGGATTCACCATTGTACAGGGTTGTCTCAGAAGTAAGAGGTATTTCTTCTGGCTTTCCTTCAGTTTTGTTTCTCCTTAGCTGTATTTCTTTTGAAAGGGTATACTGAAAGGGAATAGAGCAAAATGGACACAGCAATCAAAAAACAGATTGTGTCTTTCCTACAGAGGGCTCATCTCCAGCTGCCACAAAATTGTTTGGAAAGATCATGGATTCCCTTGATGACAGCATTGTGAGTTAATTAGATGCACAAAGTCAGGTAATTAGGTAAATGCAAAGAGGCAAAAATTGAGAGCTTCCCTGATGTCAGAACTCTCAGACAAATTGGTGGCCTATTGGATCTGATGGATTTCCTTGTGTATTAAAGTCTTCCAGCAGTTTGTATTAAGCAACCTGCAGAAATTTGACAAATAGGAATGATACTTATTCATGTAGCATCAATATGATGTTCTGAAGATTAATCAGATATTGTCAGAGGACCTGGGATTGCTTTCTGATGCGTATATCAGGAACCTTCCTGTCATTCCTCTCTCACAAGGGAATGGTGAAAATGTCCTCTGCAAATTGGTGAGACTTGCTGCAAAGGGGAGAGATGAATTATTTAGGTTGGGTACATCTAACTACCAGAGGTTTCACTTTATCGTCAACATCAGTGAGAGGAGCTTTTCTTAAATGTGATCTCTCTCTGCTCTCTTCGAGGTCAACTGGAAAACTATTGAATTAAAGGAGAATGAAGTTAAGCCAGCACCTAAGGCTGCTGATCATGTCCTCTTCCTCCCCCACCTTCACCCACTCTTTGAACACATTCGTATAACAGAGCTGGATAATTAGACCCTGGGGTCCATGTGGGCACCCTGATGAGCAGGATCAGCATGCATAAAACAGGCTGGTGAACTGCATCATCCAAAGGTGGGGAGTGCAGTTATCACCACATGCCCTGTGCTACCACCATGCACCCAGGCTTCCAGGGCCACAGCAGATAAGCACAATTGCATCTTGTTGGAGCACTTGCTGTCTTGAATCTACCTTTCCCAAAAAGAAGCACTCCATGTCTGCAGAGGGTGTGTGACCCCATGACTGCAGTGCCTGAGCTGGCATGATTTACCTGACCTGCTTTGTAGCCATGGACAGGGCTCCCTGCTCTGTCTGATGCTCGTGCCAGGGCAGGCAGCTGCTGAAGGCAACACTTTTGCCCATCCCAAGGATTACCAGTGCTCACTTGCTGTGGGCTGTGTGGGGATAGTGGGAAGTCTGTGTGTGATGTGGAATCACCCAGAGCTGGATGCCAGTGGTGAAGGTGGGGTTTGACCAATGTGGCTGAGGTGGCACAACACAAGTACCCCTGGAAACACTGCCAAACACCTACTTCAGTCTGTGGCAGAGCTGCCTGCCTGGACTCTGTACAGGCTTGCCATATCATCTGCTCAGCATGGGACCAGTCAGGTTGGTTCACTAGATGCAAACGGGTGATTTTTAAAAAAATACGATGTTTACACATAAAAATCAAACTTTGCCATTTCAGATCCTTTTAGGGAGCAGCAAGAGCAGAGCTACCATGTGAAAGGTAGAGAGCAATCACAGTGCACACAAGGACATCACTTGCCAAGACAAGGTTGGCGAGGGAGAGAGGTCCCATTGTAGCTCAGTGACTATTGGACATGGTAAGGTGATGAGCTAGGTCTGACGTCCTCCCAGGAATAATTATTGTTATAGTAATTATGATTCATTTAGGCAGGAAAAAAATTATATGCTTAGGAAGAGCACTTACTTATTTACAATTCTAAAGGTTACATTTTACTTCCAAACAACACTCATAATAGCTTCTAAAATGTTGGGTTTGACTTTTGCACATTTCTGTATTTGGCAAATAGTTTCAGATTTCTTGAAAATGTCTCTTCCACTCAGTGTTTGCACTTTGGCCTAGCACGAGTCTCTGGCAGAGAGCACCTTATCATTCCTTAGCCAACAAAACAATTACTAGTAACATGCAAACAGTGATAGAAATACTGAATATCTTCCTTAGGCCTGACATTTACTTGTTCCCCTTATGCTCTGTGTACATTTGAAAGCCAGCTTTCAGCCAAACAACTACGTTCATGGTTTTTGCCATGCATGTGAGGAGGATGAGGGGCAGCATGTACAAGCTGAAATAAGAGAGATTCAGGCCAGGGAAAAGGAAAAGCTTTCTTGTTAGGACAGCACAGGAACAGGTTGATGTCAAAGCTGACCCTGCTTTGAGCAGGAAGTTGGACTAGAGACCTCCTGAAGTCCCTTTCAGCCTGAATTATCCTCAATCCTGAGTGCATTCAACTCATCTCACAGCGAGAATCTCTCTTCTACCCGCTCTGTGTGATGGGCTCACCCTGTGGAGCCAGCAGGGCTTTGGTTTTCTCCAAATTCTCCAGAACCTCCTTGGCAAATGATGGCCAGAAGACCTTGACTCCAGCACCAAAACCTCAACCCAGCAGCAAATTCTCCCCAGCACATTGCTGGGAGTCTGCAGCTCTGATCCTCCTTGGTACATCCACAGGAGAGCACTCTCAGAGCTACTGATCTTCATGACACTCCCACCCTGAAAAGATGTGTATGTCTAATATATACGAACTGGATTCTGGAGGTGACTAATTTCCTATTGAATAAATATAAAAAGGGAAACCAGCATTTTAGGAAGAACTGACCTCCCTTCATAGGTCTTCTGAAGTGCCAAATTCAACTGATTGCAAAAGGAAATTCAGTATTAGATGGATTGGATTTGCCCTCCAAGGCCAAGTGTCTAAAACCTCATTGAGGCAGTGTCTACATTAGGCAGTGATCAATTATTGCCATTCTAGGGGAGAGGATAATGGAAGAGAAAGTGAAGTGCACAAATCCAGAGCTGATGACCCTAGCAGTATGCTGCACAGATTCACGTTGGTGCATGAAACATCCAGGGAAATAGTTCCAACGAGAATAATGCAAAAAACATTCTGAATCTCTCTACCAACACCACAAATAGCGTTTAGAGAAATCTGTCACTGCAGAAACAGGGACAAAATGAGCCTTCTATTCTTTCTCAATCAACACAATAAAGTTAGATCTCGGTAGGGCCATTTTGCATAGTGAACCAATTAATCAGTCCAGGCACCAGATCAGACAAATGATTTTGCTCCTGTGAGGAGCTGTCAGCACACTACAATGATGAAAACAACCAAGCATGTATGGAACTAACTGGGAAAGAAAGTGGTACCTGACCAGAATATATTTTCCACTCTATAATGCTTGCATGAATTTAGCCTCACCAGTCATGCCAAACCTCAAGAAGCCTGGAAAATGCATTAGGAGAAAGAATAAGTCTGTCTGGTGCAAATTGAAATAGTCAACACTCCTTTGTGAATGGCAATGAAACACATAGTAGCACAGCCAGTCATCGTTCATGCCACCATCCCTTAGACTTCAGAAATCTCTTCAGATATTGCACCATCTTGATTTCTCGTTCTTGGGCAGAATAACAGAGAAGGACACACTTACCAGACTTGTGACACAAAACATCAGCCAACACTGGTGCAATTCTCAACAAATGTGTAGACCATGGAATGGCAGAAGGATTTCTATGCTTGTACCAAAGGACAGCCTCACTATGAATGTATGGATGATTATTATCCTTAATTTAATCACCCAAATGGCTTGGAAAGTCTGTGGTTTTCTGTAGCTAGTCGCTCGACCCACTCTTTCTAAGGGGTTTTTCTCCTCTAGAATATTTTTAGAGAAAGACATTTCAAGGTACTCATTTAACATCTCTAAAGCTTGCTTCAACATGACATTTGAACAATTTATAGGGATGAAAGCACCCATAATTGTCATTTTACAAGATTAAGTTGTTTCTTTGATTTCCTAACACCATTCAGTTCTTTTTCACAGGCCCTATAGTATGACCTTGTCATTAATTTTTTGTTCTTTGATTTAGTGATTTCAGTTCTTAAGAGCTTAACAGAAGTTTCATAGAATTTGGTGCTTATCTTAGGGATCTTGCTCTCAGGGCAACTGATGACATAAGAATGTCACATTTTATATAAAAGAATAAGTTTCTAGTGCTCTGAGTTACAAAGCAAATTTAAAACACAGATCTGAAATATCGTAGTGGCTTGCAAACCAGAAGATAAATTGAAAGAGTGTTTTTTTCTGTATTTCATTATTTTCAAGTCAGTCTTAAAATGGTAGACTCTTGTAAATCTTGTAAAATGGCAATTATGGGTGATTTCCTCCATAGAAATCGTTCAGCATCACACTGAGACAAGCTTTAGAGCAGCCTGATTCATGATTTCAGAATATTTGAAATTGGCACTGCTATATCTTGAAATCTGTAACCATGAGCATTTCAGTGCTTGGGTCTCCTATTCAGATATTGTACGTTTTATGTGCCAGTATGAAATCTTTAGTCTGCATTTGTATTTATGCTCCTCCCAGCCTGCTTCCTAAATAGTATGCACAGATATTGCATAGACAATGTAATTCTACCAGGTTAAAAAACCACACCATCGTATCGATTCCCTCTTTCACCCAAAGGTGTTACTGGGCATCCTGATTTGCCTTGGGTGCTCTGCACTGGTTCACAGGCATTTCTAGTATTTTATGTTTTGTAGCTTTGTTGGTTTTCTCTCTGTGGAGTCCAAATCTATTATCATGTCTACATCCATAATGACTACTCTGTAAATTTGTGGCTTTGACTGAAGGTATCACGCCATATTTACAGGGCAATATATTTTATCCAACAACTACAGAACAGATACTAATAGAAGACAGAGATAACTTCTGTGAAATGCATGGAACGTAAGACTTCAGTTCCTGTTTTCCTTTGCAGACCAAACCCACAGTCTCTCCAATGGCATTTGTCTAAATGCGCTCTTTGTTGCCTGTGTGGAGCTACACTCCAAATCCCAAAGCTTTCTCAGGGAGGTGCCACCACTGGAAAATGCAGTGCCCTGGCGGAATGGAGCCATTTTTCAGGCCTGTTCTGGTGTTGATTCACTCAGCAGCTCTCGGGGCGTGCTCAGGGCCAGATGAAGCAAGAGAGAGCCAGGCTGGGTATGTATTTCAGCCAGTCTTCATGCCTCACAGGAGGGGAATGAAACCAGCAGCTGCTCAGCAGTGAGAGAGGTGAAAGACTGGAAGGGAATGGCCGGGTTAGACAAGGTCTGTACCTGTAAAACAGGGATACACAGATATGAGAGCTGTACCCTCAGCATCTTCACAGGGTGGTGTTCAGTCCTCCCCTACAGAATGCAGAAGCGAGTGGCTGCCCTGACAAGACACCTCACATTGTCCCATTGAACATGGGTATTCACCTTCTAAGGAAGCAGAGCAATGCTGTGGAGATGGCCTGGTTAATTCCACCTAAGCTCTCCCGAGTATTATCCCAAAAACTAAACTTAGCTGTAGAATGTGAAAAAAATGCGTAGTCCCATGCTGGGTGTCTCTGGAATGGCAGACCAGATGAGAAAGCAGAATTTCTAGCATATGGGAAAAGTCCTTGCAGTTCTCGTTTGAAATTTGATTGTGGTTTGAAGTGTACTAAACCTATAACTGTCTGAAGCCTCTCAGAAACTGAAATTTCCAAAAAAATGGCACTTCAGAAACAACGTGATGTGATGCTTGAAAATAAAATGTATTCCTTGAACTCTGAGGCTGCCTAGGGCACCTAACTGGCTTATGTTTCCAAACGTTGATGAAGGTTCATTTTTAACATGCACACCAGGTCCTTTTTCAGTGATACCTGTGTGCAATCACAATTCCCATTTTTTATAAAGATCATACAGAGCAGATGCAATAGAGAGTGCAATATTTCTGTGTATACACTTGTTTAAATTGAGACTTAAGTAATGTTATGACAAGCACCACAGAGTGAAAGAGTGGTAAGTATTTTAAAATGAAAGTCCCAATTCATCAAGAACACTCATCAGTGAGATTATTTCCGTGCATGAAGTTTGGCATTCATTTAAGTACCTTTTTGGACCCGGGCCAGTGAAGAATATTGATTTTGATGAATTTTCCATTAATCACACTGAAAGATTAAACACTTGGTTTGAGGGGGAGGGGGGGGGGTATCACATAAGTAAACAAATTATTTTTATTTTCTTTAAAATACTGCATTGGTCCAAAAGGCCAGATGGTTGCGATTTACTCTTGGAGTAAGTGCTTAGTTGCCATTAGATGTCTGTGAGACAGGAGCTGGCATTCTATAAATACTGCATGACCATGACCACGGCAGGGTGATGCTCGTTCCTAAATTGGATCAAGCTAATGCTGATATGTGAAATATGCTCTCTGCTCTCCTTGTCTGCCCCTTCTCCTACTACCCCTGCTCTGTTTTCTCTGATTGCATCTTACCATGCTTTATACCCCTTAATGCCTCAATATTTTTAGAACCATCATCATGTTGAAGGCATGGTGATAATTGTATGTGTGTAGACAAAATATGTGAAGCCATGTAGGTTGATAGTATGCCATCTTCTATAGACATTTATAACCTGCTTGGAAAGGCTCACTAAGGAAGTAGCATATGTTACTAATTAGTCTTGTTGCTAATAATAGTAATCTTCTGGTTTATAGTGTGATTTTTCAAATTGGAGCAGGTGAGAACCACCCAGGGTCCATGACCTGCCTAGGGTTCATGAAGCTGTTTGAAGTGTGTAGTGAAAACATAAGCTGAAATGTGAATCATGTGAATACCCAAATGAATGCACAGTTTGTATATGGGTTACTTCTCTATGAGAGCAGTATGCATGCATTCAGTCACTTCTGGACCTTACTATGAAACTTGGGAGTCATGTGCACCTGCAAAGAGTTGGGTGGTATTGTCTGGAAAGCTTCCAATACACTTTATGTATTACTCACAGGAATTATTCACTATGAGTAATCTGGGCTGAAAACCAGCAACTGTCTAACAACAACTGGAACAATGTAGGACAAGAGGCAAAGAATAGTTATCTGGACAAAATTACAGGTAATATTTTGAATTATAGTCCCCCTTTAGTATGACACCACTGATGTGAGTAGTTACATTATAACTGGGATCCTAAGTACAGTTTTCCATGGGTAACCTATACCTTCTTTGACATAATCTTGATAATATACATGAACACACAAAATACTGCTACATGGGGTAGCAGCTTCCAATATCCCAAGCTGTGATTTTGAGACTGCCATTAATATCCCTTAGATTTCCTCCTAAAGTCTTTCTGACTGTTTTGATTCTGTTATTTTTTTTTTTTTTTTGAGTGGCATATACATCTAGTTCTCTTCCTCATTCACTCACATACCAAAACAATGTCAAAATCTGCACTTTGTGTTTTGAGACCCCACCTGGAGTACTGCATCCGGTTCTAGAGCCCTCAGCACAGGAAAGATGTTGGAACAGGTCCAGAGGAGGGACACAGAAATGATCAGAGGGAAAGAGCACCTCTCCTATGAAGAAAGGCTGAGATAGTTGGGGTTGTTCAGCTTGGAGAAGAGAAAACTCCAGGGACACCTTATAGTGGCCTTTGAGTAGCTAAAAGGGACAGACTTTTTAGGAGGGCCTGTAGCAGTAGGACAAAGGGTAATGCTTTTAAAATGAAGGAGGGAAGATTTAGCCTAGATATAAGGTAGAAATTTTTTACAGTGAGGGTGGTGAAACACTAGAACAGGTTGCCCAGAGAGGTGGTAGATGCCCCATACCTGGAAACACTCAAGGTAAGGTTGGTCGGGGCTCTGAGAAACCTGATGGAATTGAAGATTTCCCTGCTCTTTGAAGGGGATGCTGGACTAAGTGCCCTTTAAATGTCTCATCCAACCCAAACTATTCTATGATTCTATGACTTACTTTCAGTCAGGATTCAAAAGAACATGACCATAAAACAACATAGTTCAATGACAGATGACTTTAGTTTCAGGGGGCGACTTTCCAAAGACTGTACTTTGCTTGTTATAAAAGAAAGCTTAACCACTTTTTCCATTCGTCTAAACAAATATTATATCCCTCACCTACTATAATGCTTCACTTAACCATCAACAAAAGAATAGGTTATTGTAGCCTTAACCAACCAAGCCATCTCATCTTGTTAATTGTAAGGTTCTTCTACTAGTTTCTATATTAAGTATGAAGAAGGAAAAATAGGACAAATATAATTTTCTAATGAGTTAGAGAAAAGCCAGAATGTCCTTGGGAGCGACTGCTGTAAGCTCTATCCGTATGAAATAACAGGAAGACTGAATAAAAAAGTGAGGATATGATAGTTATTAAGGCAGGACATAGCAGCAGACAAGCCTTATTCAGGTGAAGTAAGCACGGACCACGGCTGTGTGGAAGCAGACTGGAAAATACAGAGAAATCAGAATTGTTTCTTCAGGGCTACACTTGTTTTGGCTACTTTGATGAAGGCATTTGAACACACGCATTTGATGTCCATAAATCCTGAGAAATTCCCCTCTTGGGATTTTTCCATAGTAGTAAAACTGTAAAGTTCTGTGAATAAGAAGACTAAAAAGCCAAAAAACAAAGCCCTTGTTGGTGTAGTGCTCAACTAACAGTAAAGGATGTGCATTCACCAGGGGAAATGTCCACAGTTGTTAAATGAGGGTACATTGAATGACAGAAAAATGTAGGTACCTCACATGTTAATCCAAGAAAAAGACAAGCTGAACTTTCTTTCTCCGTGTTGTGTTCACAGAGTCAGGCCTCTAACCTTGTGGTAGATCACTGATTTCCCACTTGCATTTTGGACTCCCTCCAGGAAGCCCTGGGGCACTGGATGATGAGCCTGGGGGAGCCTGAGGGAACCACCACCCAGGTGGTTCTACCATTGTGACCCTCTGCACACCACCAGCTGTTCACCCCACCAGAAAGATAAAAAGGTGTAAGTTCAATAACACAGAAATGAGGACAACCACTATGTAGCTAAAGTTGCAAATAGGCTGTATTTTAATACCTTGATTTCACATGGTCTGTAGGTTTGGACTTTTAGGACAATGGACACTATTTATGGACAGTTTGAAGAAAGCAGATTTAACTACTTTTTCATTTACAAGATGGGCAAACAGATCCAGTATTCATGGAGTTTCAGAGGCTGTTTAGAGAATTTTAAGTACATGGTTTGTAAGTAAAGCTTTAGTCTCAGCACTGCAAACAAGAAGCACTGTCACCTGCCAAGAACAGGTTGTGTATTCTACTCAGATGGACTCTGAGAAAACAGCATCCAATACATACGGTGTACACAGAAGAAACTCTGGGACAGAAGGGACTGGGCTGGGAACATCAGAGGTTGGAGCTCCTGGATAACCCCATTTGAGAAGCATCACTGCCTTGGACTCCACAAAGAACAGATTGAGCAGTGCAGGGATCAGAGCAAAAGGCGATGTGGCAGCTTCCAGTGAGCATAAGCAAAAGGACAGATGATATGCAACACAAGAGCCAGAGAGCAGCCTGCCAAAGACTGCTGCAGAAAGGCAGCAGCAGTGGGATTTGAAAACTCCCCCAAATTCCAAGATCTTCAAAATTTTCTAAAGATTTTATGGAATTTGAAAGAATCTTAACAGAGAAGAACACCCAAAGATCTCATAAAACATCTCTCTCCTGCAAATAGTGCAAGATGGAAAAGAGTTGGCAGAGTCAGTGGCCATCTCAATGGTACAAAGACAAGACCTGTGACTGTAGCAGTGAGTCCCCAAGGAGCAGACTGTGCTCTTTGGGGACTCAGGAGGACGAAGACAAGTCATTTTCCAGGAACTGATCTGACTACACTAATTGTTAAGCTCAAATCCAAACCCAAATAATGAAGAAACAGTCAGCAGTCATTTAGTACAAAATCAAAATACAGACAACAGTATTAATCAAATTGTGAAAGATACAAAAGGAAGAATTGTATTGAAAAAGGACCAAGCAGCCAAAAGAAGGAGAGGCAATCACATTATCAGAATTGCTGCGATCTGTCTGACAACAGAAACAAGTCCTTTGGCATGCAGTGATTAGTGTCCTCACCAGTAAATCAGATATCAGTTGGTATTTTCTACAAGCTACCCATCTCTTACTTAATGGGTATCAACAGAACTGATGGGTTGACACAGAATTCACAAGAAAAGTAGGTAAATGAGTGGAAGGGAGAGGGTATCCTCGTTTTAATACATGCTGGATGTGTTACACTGCCAAAACTAAGCATCTTAGAATTTCTAAAAATGATATAAGGCAATTTCCTTATTCAAAAATGTTCCATCTAATCCAGGAAATTTAGTATTAAACCTCATCTTGAAAGTCAAAGAAGAATTGACCACAGAATTAATTTTAGCAATGGCTTTGAAACAAATGGTGTTACTTAATTGGATTTCTTGTGTACAGACAAAATGAAGTCCAGATGATTATTATAATGAACTAATACATATACTCAATCTCTTAGAAAACGGAAACAACTGTGATCCAAATAACTTGGAAAAAAGCATGTGAAAATATGCTTGTTAGCTCTGTCTTTTAAAATACTTTTCTTAAAATAGCCCCAAAAAATCCATAATCCTGCAGTCAAGGAAGAGTCAAAAGTTCTGAAAACCACGCTTAAAAGAAAAATCAAGTAATCTATTAATTTTTGGATATACATACAGCTCTATTGACAACAGAAATGAAAGATAACTTTAGAAGTTTTGAGCAGAAGATAAATAAAGCCAAATCAGCATACACTAGTAGGGAGGAAAACTGGCTCAACTAACCAATCTCAGAACTATGAGAATTGTAATTAATGAAGTAAACTTCTACCAAGGCTGCACAAGAATTGTCCCCATGCTATTACGAATTTCTATTATGCATTAGGTGGTGAGAAACAGGAACAGGTTGCCCAGAGAAGCTGTGGATGCCCCATCCCTGAAAGTGTTCGAGATTAGGATAGATGGAGCTTTGACCAACCTGATCTATTGAAAGATGTTCCTGCCCACAACAATGGGATTGGAAGTAGATGATCTTTGAAGGTGCCTTCCAACCCAAATCATTCTATGACTCTATGATTCTGTCATTGGGAAAAATCCAACCCAGGACCTCACAAAGCTATGTAATACAAAGACAGAAGGGCAGGCCAGCAGAAGAAAGACAGAGCACTGATATTGAGCAAACATGATTGTATTGCTAAATGAACCTGGATGGACAACATGCCTTTTGTCATGACTGAATAGAAACATTACATTTAGAATCAAAGGCTGAAAGATGCTTTCACAGGCCAGGCCACAATTCTCTGGAGAACTGCCTTGGAAAAGCACTAGCAAGCAGTAGTGGATATTTAGCTTGCCACGGCCTACCATGATGATGCAGGGGTTAGAAAGGCTAAATAGGACTGAATGTCCATGTAGTATGTCAATTGCCTTGGGGTTTTCCTGTTTGGAGTCCAGAATTCAAGAAAGTGTTGATAAATTATGGCATGAATACTTAACTGTAGCAGATCCCAGAGGGATTTGTAAAGATGCCTCAGTAAAACAGCCAAAACAAAAACCATCTGTGTGGCATACAGAAAAAAAAAAGGGAGGTGACAGAGTTGTTTGATCATTGTCCAACAGAAGTTTGACACTGAAAGAGCTCAGTGTAGTAGACAAAGGTACAAGAGTCCTGTCACAGGGAGATGAGCTCAGGCAACTTCAAACTAGGAGCTGGGTGTGAACTTTCTACTAGTGATGGAAATTGGCAACTTGGGACAGTTTACCAAAGATGGCACTGGATTTTTCTTTACTTTTGTCTTTAAAGTCTTTAAATAGAGACTAAGACTTTTATCAAGAAGATGGTTTTGTTAGAGTAGGACGCTGGGTAGGCTCACATTCCACCCTTGGGAGGGTGTTGAAGTAGAAGAGTAGGATCATAAAGTTCTGGTGGTATCAGACACAAATTTGGAGTCTGGATTGCAATGTACCACATCTTTGTATGCCTCTGGCTTCAAAACACCTTCAAACCCTTAAACATTCTATGTAAAGAAATGTCTAAGAAGGAAAATCATTGCAAGTAAACAGACATTAATTATTATTGTTGCAATTAATCTGAATACCAGTTCCATTCTCACTGACTTCGCTGGAGTTTGAGACATGGCAAGTGACCTTGCTCCATTGAGTCAGTTGCTCAGATTTAAACCGGGAGTGCAAAACTAGTGATCAGACTGCGCTGTGCTGAGAGTGTCTGGTTGCAGTTTGTGCCATGTGTGCATTCCATTTCAAAGGGGCCTGTGAGAACAATTTTGAGGACATCTGTTAGCAGCACGGTCCCACAGGAACATTCACAAGTTGCTTGTGAAACAGCCCATTTAAATTTTGAAAATCTTCTGCTTTGTCTACTAGATAGGGGATTTTCTTTACAATTTGTCAGGGTTGACTCTGCTGAACCCAACTGCACCAGCTTTGGCACTGCATCCATAGTCCATCTTTACTAGTCAAGATGTTGAATTTGCATTTCATTCATTCATTTTCCATTTATGCTGCCAGGTGTTGTAAGGCCTGGTGACACCACTAGTCTCCCACAGAGAATATTTTTTTAAAGCAGGAAGTATTTGAAATTCATCTTGGAAAGGGGTTGTCCATCTCTTACAAATGCTTTCTCAGCTTTACAAACTGAATATATTACAAGTCCAGTTTTTAGAAGAGAGTATCGAAAGGCTCATGGAAAACTTCAGCTTCCTCATAGTTTGAACACATTTTGAAATCAGACTATCTCAGATCTCAGTCAAAATATTTGGTGATCTAAAAAAAGATAATTACCTCTCCCCACAAACCTTGCCTCAAAGTAACTTTGCTATTGACAGCTCTTTAGTGCCCCCTCATGATGATTTGTGTCTGACAGTATAAGCAAGAACATGAGCTTTCGGTTAACTCAGGACTGATGTTTTATGTGCAAACTCTTGTACTTCTACACTGTAGGCAACCCTTAGTAGTGAGATAAACACATTATAAAATGATAACCCTACCATTCACCTCCACCCCTGTTACAGGAACAGAGAGCAATGCTCTTGTGCAATACTGCTATTGCAAAGGAGGACTAAAAAGCAAATCTTGTGGGGTTCTGTCACATTAAATTTTGTCAAATCCAGACTAAAGAAGACACCCTCTTCTAATTCTCTGTACTTGATATTAGTTCCATTGCCCAGAACTGTCTAGCTTTTTGCAGGAGGCTTAGAAAAATAGCAGTGACATCCTAAGCCTATGGATGCTGATAACAAAACTTCTCTTCATTCAGTTTAGGGTTTTGCTAATGATTCAGACTCAAGAAAAGAAGAAGAAAGATACCTTGTAAATTGCAGACAAAAGATGGGGAATGAATAGGGAAGGACTACAACAGGAATCAACCTGGCTTTACTCAATTTCAATGTGTATATGCCTAAGACTTGTAGATGCGTGTGTGTGTATGTTTACGTGTTAGGCAAAATAAAATCAAATCTCTTCTTGAACCTACTTAATATATACATTTGCAAAGAGTCAGCTGGTGAGTGGTCATTAACAGAACTCACTGAAGTTTTTCAGGGAAAATAAAAGTATCTTACAAACATTAAGCTGCTTTTCTGGCATGTCTCAGTGCTGGTGCTGATGAAGTGCTGAGAGCGCTCCCCTCAGATCCATTTAAAAATACTTATCAGAAGCATTTTATAATGAACAAAATTCTCTGCCTCATCTTCATTTCTCCACTCTTCTGATACTGTATCAACCTGTTGAGCTAATATGGAGTTCCCAGCACAAGGCCACCCATTAATGGAAAAACTGTTTAAACATTTCAAGTGCTGTTACTGTTCTACAAAGAATTTAGTAATTCCAGTGATTACTGCTATACCTTTACCAAAGGTTACTTTAATTAAAATGTTGATAATACAGAGAACTAATCAAACAAGCGGCATCTCTCAGAATACACTGCTGATCAGTAAAGTTGTATTTTAGACATGAAACGGGTCTTTGGGCCTAAAGAACTTGGGTGGTTTCAACTTGTTGTTTTGCGTTTTTTTTCAGTGAGAATAGAAATTGACCTGTTAAATCTCACAAATAAAGAACTCCCTGGAAACTGGCTACTTTTTCACAAAGACACAATCTTCTCTTATGGTTACTTAATGGACCAGGAACCTGAAATTGCCTTCTCAGGAAAAGTTTCCAGAGCAGATTAGCTGCTAAAGTAATGCATCTATAACCATGGTAAAAGTAGCCACCTGTTTCAGTACTGGCACATCTCTGTCATTTTTGAATTTGCTGGTCTCTGGATGAGGAGCAGGTAACACAGAGGGAATAATAGGGAATGTATAGTAGAAGACTGTAAGTACTGACAGACTTAGATGATAATAGAAGCAGTACCTGAAAACCAATTACTGTATCTGCTTCTGTACTGTAAGCAAGACACTTTCTGGAAAAAGGCCTTTAAACACATACTGCATTGAGGAAAAACTCTGGAAACAGGAAATAAGAATTCTGCAGAATACGTATCAAAAAATGGAACCTGATACACAACTCAAGATGACTTGATGGGAAAATAAGAAATATTTAATAAGAAGATACAAATCTTGGAGGTTTTCCATTCCTCCTAACTTGTGAATCATCTGAAGGACTCCCTTTCCCAAACAATAGCTCCATTTATACTTGGCTCTCGAGATCTTTCAGAAGGAAGATGTACAAAGACCTTTAGATGAAGGACCGCTGTCCTGAGCTGCTGATGGGGACTCATGCAACGTCTAGCAGGACACAGTGAGCTTGAGGAAGTGTAACGGTAGCTATGCTGCATGGTAGTTCAGAAGAGGTAAGAGCTGAGTCACAGCTTGATCCTTTCATCCCACTGGGCTTCAGTCTTTTATGGAGTAATTGCACATAGGCAAATGGGGTTGCAAGAAAGGTGAAGTCAGCCTGGAGATTTTAACCGTGCAGTGGCTCTGAGAAAGGGCTGCGAGATGTATTTATTCCTAGAAAAGTGACAAAAATAATTTAAACCAGCTTCAGTTACAAAGCAAGTGAAAACAAGGATTCAAAAACTGCTGGGCTGGCATTTTGTCTCTGTAGCACATGGGCCACATAAACCTGCAAGGAACTGCTTAGTGATGCTGTTCTGTGTGGAGCATTTCAAACCCCCATGGAGCAGGAGGCAGAGCACAGCCCAGCTGTCAGAGCTTCCTCACAGCCTTCAGCACTTCCAACACATCTCACGGTTCTGTCAATTCTTTAATTCCTTATTCAAAATATTAAGACCCTGTCCTGGTAAGAAAATTTTATTCCTCAGGATATGGTAAGGGAAGTTTCATGGTCATTCTTTGCCCTGTTGCAACCGTTCCTTTATTTTGCTTTCTCTTAGCCAATTTCTAGTCCGTGACAATATTTGGCCTCATATATTAGGGTATTTGTTTCCCAGATTGCCTCCTGTGAAGGACTTTGTCCTATGCCTCTTGAAAGTCCAAGAAAGTCACATCCACTCTTCTGGCAATGTATTAAAAAAACTCTAGTAGATTGGAGAGACAATTTCTCTTCACTGAATCCAGACCGAGTCGTTCCCATTCTGTCATGTTCATCCAACTAAACTTCTGGTTTTCATTAGTTTCAAGCAATGCAGCTGGCACTGGAGAAGGGCTTGCTGGTCCCTCATCCTAGACTCAGTTCTTTCTAAAATGCAGATATGACATAATGAGAGGCAGTGTATTTTTGTTACTAACTCAGCTCCTTTTTTCTTAAATTCCTCCAGTTCTCTTGGGATATATACCTTTCATTCCTAGCAGCTTGTGGCTCTTTAGCTTGTTCAACACCTCATGTTTTAACATCTCACTGTCTACAATTTGAGCCTGAAAAAATACATTTAAGGCCAATACTTCCCAGCATTCTCTGTGGTGCAGACTGATATTAATAAATCCTTTAGCTCCACTGTAAAGGTCTTTATGCTCCTAAATACTTCGTTGTCACCTTGGCGCTCTAGGGAGTCTCTCGGAGGCTTCCTGTTTCTGATGTGGTGAAGCTTGATGTTGTTGGCCACCTGCTCCTCTGGAAGCTCCGTCCCACATTGGAAGTGCCTTTGTATATGTGTCTTTATAGGCCTGCATTTCCATTTTCTGACCTTTGGCTTTGAGGCACACTGCTCTCCTCATTCACAATGTACAGCTGAAATAGATACTCCTAAAATGCACAGCACATATCTAAAATTGGGATCCTTAAAAGCCTGGACATGGCCAGGTTCTGCTCTAAAACGAATAAAGAAATAATTCAGATCCCGAGTCACGGCTTCTTTTGAGTGTTTAGTTACCACAAAATGAAACGTCAGTCTCTTGATGGTCACTTGCCAACATGCCCGGTTTGAGGAAGTATATTCTCTAGAGAAGGTATTTCCTTCGAGTTGATAACACCGAGCCAACAATTCCTTTCAGAACTGATCTTGAAATAAACAGCGCATTCTTCCACAGGCCCGTATCAGTTACAGCTCACTGCAAAACACACCCAAAGAAAATAGAGCACCACTGGACTGAGCAAGCTTGATGGCACAGCTAAGCTCTGAAAGAGAGCTGGGGCATCCACAACCTGTTATTTCTTTAGAACAAGAAGGGGTATTTACCCATCAAGAGCTCAGGGTATTTACTTTGCTAAATGAAAGTGGGTGCAAACCCTCCTTGCCAGCTTGCAAATAATTTCTGTTCTAGCTGTTTATGGGTGCACATTTCCCTGCCTGGACCAGTGTACACTGATTTTGGCAGATGTCATGTAAAGGATGCAAAGTGTGGGTGTTGGTCAGAAGAGCCAGTGTTTATCCCTCAAGGATGCTGAAGGTTTTATGCAGAACAGCTGGCTTGGCCTCCCTTGGTGGGTGAGACAATAGATGTCTTATACTTATTAGTCTGTCTCTTAGATAGGAATTTATCTGCTGTATGAATATCTTCAGAGCAGCTCTCCATGGCATGACTGTCCCTGAGCTATCACAACTTCAGAAGAAGCTCAGACCCAAGAAGCATACACTTAGGCAAGATTACATAACATTTAATGAACCTAATTACAAGGCCAAAATTGCACAGACTTGGAAACAGAAGACTGTAAGAGATGTGGAGACAATGTCTGTGGGTACAGTCCAGGCCAAAGGCCAAGCTTTCCTTTTCTAATTATTAAAATTATTTGTGTTTGTATTGTTGGACCAACATGTCATTAAGCTTAACCCTTTCTTCAGGACGTTGTTAGCCATAGGACAGGAATTGATAATGAAGAGCTGCATCCTTGCTGGGACAGGGCAGGAACCCAGGGGGACAGTAACTTCGGGCTGATGTCAAAAGTTGTTTATGTTCATACACTGTCTGTGGTGGGTTGATGGGCACTGGCTCAGTGTTGGTTCAGGAATCTGGCTGCCCCAGTACCAAGGCAGTGGTTGCCATATCCTTGCTTCAGAAACCCTAGTCAGGGGGGAAATTGGCAGACCCTGCCCTTTTCTGACCAAGGTTTGTCCTTCAGTCTAGTTATCGACAGTACTGAGATACCACAGCCCGGCTCCTAATGCTCAGGACCATGCACTTCTCCATGAACTCTGGATTTGTCTCAGGCAAAAACCTGCTTTTGGTTTACTCTTTCCAGTCACTTTCTGCCCCTGTCCAATCTCCAGGAGCCAGGGGACATGAGATGGCTGCAATTTCCGTGCTGGTCATGAAGAGGACAGACCTACTGGGTCAGCCCTGGGTCAGCCTTATATCGCTCCACTTCATTTTCAGTGATTTCAAATCCCTCGTCTTCACACTTGTCACTTGAGATAGCAGGTAGGAATGTGCACAAATGTTTTTATAAGCAAACACAGATCAGATTGAAATGTAATTGTTCAACCACTATGACTTGCCTCTCTATTTTTTGGTGCCTGTAGTTGGATGTGATTTGTGACACTCAGTTTAGATACAATATTTTACATTGATTTAGCATGTCAGCCTCGTATTGATCCCACACTTAGGTCTTGTCATTTGTAAACAGTGCAGATTGTAAGCTTCTCTGCTTGTTTGAGGGTTGACATCCAAATCCTCAGTATACACCATCACCCCTCCCTGGTTGCACTCTTGTAATTGTTTTCCTGGCTTATATCCTGTCCCAGAACAGCACTGAAAATGGGGTTCTGTTGATTTTCTGTGTTTCCAGATTTTCTCCTCATGTATTCTAAATACCTTTACTGATCTCATCTCTCCAGCTTGTGTTTGCATGTGAGAAAACTTTGAAAATCAAAAAATCAGCTGAATCATATCTTCAGTCAATCTCACTGGGCTTGTCCAGGCAATGCACCGTGGCAAAATTCTTCTTTTTGTTTTGGTTTCTTGTTTCAGATGAGGACAAAATGTGGATGGGTTTTCAGTCCATTGTATCAGAAGAGATACAAGCTGTGAAAAGGGCACCTTGCTGTATGTAATTCATGGCATGAAATGAAACAGCACGTTGCTAATGCCATTTGACATTATACTGGATTTAAATAATCTTCCTGGGGAAGAGAACACATTTTTTACTTTATTTTAAGAGAACCAAGCAAGGTAACTGGTTCTTTACATTTTGAGGCACCTTTCTGATTCATTGTTATATTCAAATTGAGATTTGAAATCTCATTATTTCTCTTTGCTCTACCTGTTAAACTTTCCCTTTGCCTCTCATGGTTTTGAGCAGCACAGTGCAGCTTACAAAACCTGATTTAATTACATTTTGGAAGAAGACCCAGATTGCAACCACAGAGCTGCCACCCTCATATCACCTCCAGTCAACTCCTAGGCTGGGAATGTAACCTGTTGCATCTGCAATGTAGCTCCATGTAGGAAAGGATGAAGCTGAGGCCCCTTTCTGCTGAATGTGACAGTGTACAGTTCTCTCAGTTGTTGCAATAATGATAAAGTTGTATTTTGATGTAATTAGCAGCTTGATCCTCAAAACTGACCTTCGAAGATACACAAGGTTCAACATCCGTCGCCCAGATAATGAGTTGAAGAATAATAACACAAAATAAACATTTACAAATCATTTTTCTCTTTACTCATCAAACATCTTGGCCTAATCTATGGGGTGAGAGGACACAATGATGTCTTTTGCTGAAGAAATGCAAGTAGTTTTACAGCAGGGATAATGAATTGACTATAACAGTCTCCAGCAGAGATAAGCTGAGATATGATCACTATCAGGCCCTTTTTTCTAAAGCAATTTGACAGTGTCAACACTTAAAAATGCTGTGGCTGAACTCTCCAGACCCTTGGGAAGGAAGCCACCCTGTAAACATAATTTTGCATCTAGGGGCAAGTGATATCCCACAGAGACATGGTCTTCTGGGAAGAGGAGGAGGGAGGTGATGCTACTAAAGAGAGACCTCAGGGCAGCTGGGGACAGAGCTAAGCCAACAGTAACCTTTATGGGTAATAAATCCCCTGCCCCATCTTCCAGTGCCAGCTGGCTGCCAAGGACCATTTGCTGCTAGCTCCTGAGGACCACAGCTCAGTAGGGCTGGGGGTAACAATGCTAGTGCCTCTTCGCCTCTTCTACGCAGGTGGCAGAAACACAATGGCACTACAGAAGTCTGAAAGGATCTTCTGTGGATATCAGCTTTGCAAATTTAACTGAGATGCCTTCCTAATCTTGCTGTGCATACCTTTTTCTAACGAAAGAGTTATTGATGCATGTGGAAAATGGAAAGCTGGATCCTGACACAGGAGCTTACATACTCTTTTTATCATCCTTGGATCTAGCTCAGTTTTGCCCCACTCCAGAGCCTGTGGACAGAAGTACTTAAAACGCAACTGTGATTCACATATCAAGCATTTAACTGCATTTTCTAGGTCCTTTGCTCCAGTAACAGAAAGCTCACATCCTTTCCAAAAGAAACAGTCGCCTGTTCTCTTTCCAGTATCTGCTGTTGAGTGCTTTGCTACTCAGTATATAAAGGTATTTATTCATGTGCCCCCTCCGCACTCTCTCCTTGGAGTGATGCCCGCCTAGCAGTGATATTTGTGCAGCTTTCAACCTCAGCCTCCCATAGTCCTGCCCAGGTGGAACGGGCCAGCTTTCGGGGAATGTCAGTATTTTTCTTGGGGAAATAAAAGATTTGTAACACAAATGAAGTGTTGCTGAGGTTTTTTGTTTTTTTTTATTTGCAGAAAAATATGTTGATTCAGCCACAACTTTGTCTATTGACACACTAAGCATCTAGTAAATCAGACTTTGCAGTAATTTTTTTGATAAAAGTTTCCACAGAAATAGTTCAGGGCTGTTGCAAAGTTTGGTATGCTTTATACCTTCCCAAAAGGAAACTAAATATGAAATTTTGGTCTTGTCTCTGAAATACTAATTTTTCCAGCAGGTCTGGCCTGCTGACAGTACATCTCCTATGTTCCTGCTCGGTTCTGCTCTCTCTGTGGTCAATGAAAAGGCCTTCCCTCCTTCTTCTATTGAGAGGGATCACAGTTGACTTGTGTTTAACCCAACAACTAATTGATTCAAAAATGAGGCTGTATAAACATAGTCAATGGCAGCATAAGACATTTATGTGCCTAAGTAATGAGCTAAACAGCAGAGCCCATGCCCTCTCCACTCCTTGTCGTCTCCTTAACAGGGATTGTATCAAGATCCTGGGGACTTTATATGTAGAGATATATGTTGAGTTATTATATATGTTGAGTTACAGGTAGGTCTGACCACATCTAAGAGGGAAACAGCAAAGTGCTGCTGACATTGGGGAGGGATTTATGTTCTCACACTACAAATGCTCAGGCACTGAGTGACAGTCTTTCTGCTTAAAAGGGGAAACAGAGGACAATCTCACTTAATAAATGACACACATATGCATGCACACAATTATGGTGATTCAAAAGGGCTAATTCTTCCAGCTAAGAAAATGATAAGTGAATTGCAAGCAAACAGGCAGAAAGGCAAAGACAGAAGGCTAACGGAAATCAATGATTTTTCAAGCCAAAATAATCACAGCCCCACAATCAATAAAGAAGATAATGTTAGCTAAAATCCCTTCCAGACTGTGACAAAGTGAAGGCTCCAATTAGAAATACAAACCCACCATATGACAAAGAGGGAGGGGGAAACAGATCAGAGCTGATAAAAAATGCAAAGTTCTGAAGTCTAGAAAATTGGTTATGCATGATAAAAATATCAGGGAAAACAAGGCATTTTAAAAAATATGCCAAGAACTAGGACCTCCTTCTACTGGACCAGAAGACAGAGATCCCATGATGCAGAAGCAGGCTACAGCAGGCAGGCAATTCCTCCAGTCCTTCTGCCCCTGAAGTCTGCAGGGGAGCTGGAAGGGAAGAGGAGCCAGACTACCTCCACTCCCATTATGCTGCAACCCCACTTAGAGGATTTTCCATCCTCTGCCCCTGCTGCACATGTGAACTGTGGAGGCTTCCTTTGCTTTGGTCCCTGCTGTTCTTCACCTTGGCCAGCAGAGAACAACAAATTTCCCCACAGAGAAACCCAGTCTCCCTGAGGGATGGGAGCTTGCCATTTACATCCTCTACAAGAGACCTGTTCTTCTTTGAACACAGACAAGCTGAGGTCTTGATTCACTATGTTTTTAGAGCGTGGCATTTTATGTACTAGTCTGCCAAGCCCTTTGTCTACCAACCACATTAATACAGGCAGGGGACAATAGCTGTAAGACAAAAGCTGCATCTAGACATTCGTCTGTATGGCTGCCTTTACAGTGTATATCCCACTCAACTGCTCCTGAAATGCTTTTGAGCACTGTCACAGAGTTTATGCCTGCCAAAACATGGATGGCTATTAAAGTTATTTATTTGAAACATAGCTTTTGCTCCCCTTCTGCTCCCCATGTCATAGCATTGCACAGAACAGGCCTCTTCTCCTCCTCCTTTCCAGCTCCTCTTCTCCATTATAGGCTTTTAGTTTGGCAGAGGGGCGAAGGGCTCTGTCATTCTCCCTGCCTTAGTCCCATATCAACTGTCTGTGTGCAGAAACAAGGCACAGCAGGGCTATGGGAAATTATGCATTTAAACACCAGGCAGGTGTTTTCAAAACCTTCAGCTCCTGCAGGAGGCACTGCCCACTAACAAGCTCTCGGCAGCTCTTCCCCAAGGATTTCCAGAAATTCAGTGGCATTCCCATGCCTGCAATAATCACCTCCCTGTGTTTAAGTGGTAAAAAGTAAGAGCAGCCACAAGTGATTTCTTAGATACAGGCTTCGTGCAGGAATTATTGTGGTCGTGACATTTCCCGATGGCCTTCAACTGTGAGCCAGTCACTAGTCAGGTCTCCAGTACTCATTTGTGGCCAACGCATCTCCCTCTTCCCTGGAGGCCGAGTCTCATGACAGGGCTGGTCCTAGTGGCCTCACACGCACCTCCTCCTGTCCAGCAGGTCCTGGTGCCCAGTCCCAGAAAGGCAGCTTGGTGGGACCTCACAGGGCATGACACTCTGCACCACCAGTGTTCACGCTAAACCTTCGACCCTCACCTGCATAATTTTAAAGCCATTTATTGATTTTGCTGAGAGTTTGATTTAACTTTGTAGTGATACATGTTCCTCTCTGCAACACACATAAGGACTCCTCTGTGAACAGTCACACTCAGCTCTATTTTTTTTTTCTCTCCTGATAAAGAGAGAAAGGGTATCAGAGATGGAGATTTCCACACCAGATGCATTGCTTATCTGCTCTGTGTAACAGACCATTGGATATTGGGACAACTCCTGATAACACATGAATAGACTCCCCATCCCACACCTGAAAGGTTCTTGGGATGACTCATCTGAGTACACACTGACTCCTCAGGTGCTGTGAGTACAGCTATAAAATAAACCTGCTGAGGCCCAGTTTGGAAAAATATCCATCCATGTTGTCCAGGAGTGAATGCGACTGCAAATACCTTTAAATAAATAAAGTATCAATCTCAATCAGAAGCTGCAGCAAACTGCAGTTCCAGAATGGTCTGTACTTACTGGGCACTATATTATCCTGTGAACAGGATTTATTATGATGGATATAAAAACCAGTGAAACTGTTCTTAAAACACCTTCCACCAAAGCATGCCTCTGCCTGAAACTATGGAAAATGCAAGATGGAAAATGTAAAAGGGCAGCATATTGGAAAGATGTTGACAGGAAAGGCTGAATTCAGGATGACAGTAATGGTTGTTGTAAGTAAATTCCAGAGAAGGCACTTTTCAGTCTCTTTGCAGATGTGACAGAGAAAGCTGGAGCTACTAACAAGGTTCTGCATACACTTCAGTTTTTCCTCTGCATTTTGGAAAGCAGGATCTCCTCCATTTGTCAACAGAGTGAAATGTATTAGAAAGTACCTGTCTGGGTCACACCACAGAACTGAAACAAAGCTGTTGGCCAGAGCTCCTCAGAGAGAAGCTTTCAGTAACACAGCTGTCTGTATGTTAAAATGAAAGGGCAGCTGCTTGCTCACCTGCTGGCTGCTATTGAAGACCATATTATCCTTTTAATACCAGCTAAGCAGGTCTGAGCTCAGCCTATGATGCTTGACAGGAGAGCTTTCCCACATGTAGGGCCACAGGTGACCTGCCAGTGTTACTCTTAAACCAACTTCCTGTGATTTTGAGGCATAATTCAACAATTTGCAAGTACCTGGATGAATAAAAGGTTTCTCACGTAATCTTAAAAATCTGAAAAAGGTCCTTGTAGTGAAAGTTCCAGCAATATTATGAAACTTGAGAAGGCATCACAAGTACTGTTCTTTTTTCCCCTCCCAATAGCAGAAGTCATGTAATGAGGAATATTTACACTCCTCATTCTCAGGGCTTCTTCCATATTCACTGAAGACAAACTGATGTAAGCTTATTTCATCCCCACCCCTGAGGCAGGACACATGTATCCAGAGGCAGAGATGGGAACTTAAACTACTTTTGCTCTACATGTGCATAACTACATTTCCAACTACACTTCCGGGGCTACTTGTAGGAGAAAGCACAGCATAGCCCAGTCCAAGGAGTCTGCCCTCAGCCAGGCTGCTGAGGACTTTGTACAGCTCCTTACAGTGCTTGAGCAGATGGGCAACAAACTGCTGCAAATCCTGAGACCAAAACCTCCCTTCTTCATTCTCCCTCAGAGTCTGAAAAGTCAGTATTTCCTTCTAGTTAATATCTGCAAAAATGAGTGAAGACAGCATGGTAAGTGGAGTATTTCTTGAAGGAGAGAAGTAGTCAACAGTGAAGAAATGATTTTTAATATAACTTTTTTTATTTACAGATCCTACATCCATCCTACAGAGTGAGGCTTGAACACCATGGGCTGTAATGTGAAAAGCTGCACCACCACTGCTGACCACTGGCTGCTGCTAAAATTTGCTGCAGCATGTTCCTAGAAAAAACAAGGACTTGAGCCCACTATCAAGTCTCCCTTTGAGCTGGGTCTGTGTGGGAGGAAAGACCAAAAATGGCAACAGACCTTGGTTTTGCCCTTTGTATAGCTTAGGTCAGGGCTTGATGGTTTTTGCAGGTTCTGTAGACACTTGTAATAATATCCCAGTGCATGTTTTACACCAGGATTGAGTAATAAGGAAGCTAGGGTAGCTGTGGTTAAAGACCTGTGCTTACTGCTCTGATTCTTAGCTTATAAACACAGCAGAAACAGAGGAAAACAAAACCAAATGTTTCCAGGAGCTGAACTGTGCCTGGTGGAAGCACCGTCCACTTCACAGCCTTTGATGGGACTGCTGTGGGAGTCAGCAGGAAGCACCGGGCCTTTCCCTGGGCTGTAAAGGCTCAGAAAGTCTTTATGGCAAGTAACTTGCTTTTTCAGAGTGTTGTCTGGTACATTATTCTCAGCTGTAGCCTTCTAGACAACATATTTCCTTTTTCTAAACCTCCTGACACTGCCTACTGCTCCTGTTTATGTCTAATGCTGTCAGCTGCACAGTAATTACACTAGAAATGTGCTGGTTCCATGAACACGTGTGGAAATCATGTAATTCTGCGTGTGCCACTCACATAGTAATTAAAATGTCGCTGTCTTTCTCCAGCCAGATGATGGGACTCATTTCTTTCTTGGACAAAATATCTTTCTTTGGATTGTTGTTTTTGTAAATGCCCCTTGCATATTAGGATCATTTTTGAATAACTACATGAGAAGAGAAAATTGCCAAGCACCACAAAGATAGGAAAAGGCAGACAGAAAACTTCCAGAGATTAGCAGCATTCTGGAAGGTTTCCAGAGCAAAGCTGGGAGTTTGATCACTCATAGAAGAGGTGACAAAGGTGAGTGGTGGAGCGGAAGGTTGTTTTCCCCACAGGGCTGCCTTCCTGTGTTGACTTTCTCATGCACAGACAGGATGACTGAGCCCTGGCTAACTGTGTCTCTCTGGAACACGGTAGTATGCCAGCACACTGCCCTGCTGCTCTGCCTGGTCCTGGAGCTGCCACTCCAGTTCTGTATGCACTGGAGAGCTCTACATGTACTCTGCATTGTACAGGAACAGAGGGAAACTGCAAAGCACCTTCAGAAAGAAACAGCCTGGCCAGCTGATGGCCACAGATATGCTCTCTATCAAAAAATAAGTCAGAGCCATCCTGACTTACCCTCTTGATTCAAATTCTTGAATACACTGCTTACAAAGGAATGATGAAAGAAGTCATTTAAGAGGCTCTGAACCATTCACCATTGACCAAAGTCCAGCTTGGGGCCACCACAAGAATAATAGGAAAAGAGCCCAACTTGCATTGGCCCCTACTTCAAGAGAAAATATGCCTAAGCAGAGGTGGGGTGAGATGGCAGCATCTGTCTGTTGGCCTTCAAACCGCCCCAGGCTGCTTCCTGAGCCTCCTGCACCTTGATGAGCTGCCCTCTGACTGCACTGCCTTGTCTTTCCAGGCTGGGCACAGGCTTCACCTCCTCAGCCCGGTCACTGGCCATACAGGCTGTCCCAAATGCCATGGGAGGAGGAGAGAAGCAGATTGATAGTGTCTTCTGGGCTGGTGGCTATTGGCTGGTCGGCACCTCTCCATCCTGGGTGCTGGATAGTCTGAGCTAGGGTAGGAGGAATAAGGAGAAACCAGTTGGAGGGGAGAGGAGCTGGAGTGGGAATGGGCATGGAGATCTCTGCAAAGTAGCTGCAGGCTTGATAGGACACCTTGGAGAAGGCCACCTCCAACAAGGCCACCTCCAAGATATTGTTACCTCTCATCTCACTATACCCCAGGACATGATCTAGTGGGAGCTAATAAATAGCGGGAATCTCTAAGAAATACAGAAGCCGCAAAAGTGAGTGAGGGGAAAAGTGTTTTGTAACATCCTGTAGAAGGGGAAAAGAGTGCAGAAAAAATAACAAGCAAAAAACCCCCAAACAAATGGGGGGAATGAACAACAAGGAGAATTGAGTTGGGAAAGATGGAGGGGGCACAGGAAAACTTTCTGCAGTTGACTATGGTTGCTGGTTACCCTGCAATATGCCAAGGACCAGAGCCATGAAGACTGAGGGTCAGTGTCTGGGAGTCCAGCAGCCAAGAGACACACTGGGAGTCTTGACAATTGGCACCATCTCCTAGCGATATGCCAGGCAATGCCAATGCCAGAAACCCAGCATAACTACTGAGAGGGAAATAATCATCCCTCTCCCTGGTTGAAGGGAGAAGCAGCAACTGTAAGTCATGTAGAGAAAATTCACCTTATCATCAGCTGTCACAGGAGAGTCCCCAGGCACTGTTGAAGCAAACATAGCTGGACAGAGGCAGCATCTGTCAAAAAGCCCAGAAAAAGCGAAAAAACGAGCTGAGAAAAGCTTGCATGTGATTTGGTGGACAGAAGATTGAACACTTGGCTTATTTGGGGTGACTAGCTTGGCTGGTGGCTCTACAGGATGAGCGGAAGTGTGCTACGACAGGCACTGCTGTGTCTAACTTGACAAGTCTGCAAGACCAGGACACTAGTAACAGGCTGGCTGCTAATTTAATTTGTTCACTGGTGATGGGTACATGGGCTTCCTGTGTATTTAACTTGGGTTTGCAAGCAGTCATAAGGAGATTTACAAGCCGTGAACATCTGCAGTTTTGAATTACTTTTACAGCTACCGGAGACTTTTCAAATTAGCGTTACCTGAAACTTGGCAAATTAAGGATTTTCTGTTCAGAAACCTTCCTGGATATTAAGAAGGGAGGTGCACAGCAGGGTGGAAGAAGTGCTCCTTTCCTAGACTGTCCTCCTCATTTCCACATGTACAGTTCTCCATCTTGAGCAATCCCACAGATTTCAGAGGAGCTTTTATAGCACCTCTGAAGCTGGGGTATCTACAAAGCTCACTGCATCCCTGATGTCTCCAAAGACTTTGTACCTCATTCTCTTTTAGTGATCTGAGGAAAGCCCCATCTCAAATTAAGTCCATCCACCTGCCCCTGGAGCAGATCATGTTGATTTTCTCCAGCTGGTACAACCACAAAAGTGGAGAGCATCCATGGAGAAATATCCACAGGCCTACTGTGGACGAGGAGATGGTGGCTAAGTTTGCCTTAGCACAAAGCAGTAAATTTGGCCTGTTTCTGGGCATCTCCTCAGGGCCAGAGAGGCTGCTCTCTTTTCTTATTGTAATGGCTTTTGGTCTGGTAACATGAGGTAACACTGAGACTTTGTGCTGGGAAAACTGATAACAATATCCTCTCCTGTGCTGCTGCTGGAACTGTTCAATGGATGAAATAAGTCCTTTGGTTATTGTTTCCTATTGTTTGATGGCTCTTGTTTGATAAGGTATATTGAAGTAATTGGAGAAAAACACCAACTGATGATGAGGTATGCTATTGTTCTGAGATGATTTGCATCATGATAATTTCCAAGGTATTTGGATGCAATATTTAATTAATTCTGGTGAGTGATTTAAACTCCAGTCAATTGGTGCTAGCCTGACATAGGGCTATTTGTATAATTTCAGTATAATCGCCTTCTCCCCTGCATTAATTAACACATGACAGCATTACAGTGACAGCTTCTTAACACTTTTCTAACATTTCTTCCAAATCTCTCTCTCCCGCATCCCTCTGGACAGCATGTCAAAAAAAAAAAAAAGTGTACTTCTTTGAAAGCCCTTCATTTTTTACCATTCCATTTTTCTCTATGCCAAGGCCAGTTGGTCCTTGCCTTGCTGAAAGATTGATGAAGAAGAAATGGGGTCTCTCCAGCCTACAAATTCACCATGAGGTCCAGAAGCCACAAATACTGCTAACAGTGACAGGCCTTGGGAGATGGGAAGAGCCTATGGCAAGGCATCCATTTGGGTGAGAAGTAACTGCATAGGACAATTAAAGAATTTACTTTTTTGGGTAATACTGAAGTGATCCATGCTCTGCTGCTATAAGGACACCACCTGTTTTATAATCTATCAAGAGTTAATACGGTTGTACTTGCTAGAAAACATCTTTTAGTCTGCGAGTTTGTTTCTCATGATCTTTGCCTCTATATTTCAGCAAGAACTTTTTCATGAATTACTGCAAGTATTACTGCACTTCCCAAACATGTCTGCAACAGTTCATCCATATTCCTGTAGATACTTTGCCAGCCATTTTTAGCAAAGGCTTCTGTCTTCTGTAGAATGCAGAGACCCACCTTCACCACAGCAGGGAATGACTGTGAGTCCTCTTGGCCTCACATTCTCCATCTCATGGCATAGGTCAGATACATCCTACCAAGCCTTAGATGTCCAATTTAGATACCCTGTTCTTTGTTCCCTCTATAGTCATTGGAGCCTCCTCATGGGTAGTTATTTCACCTAATTTGTCTTCTGTTAGTTTAGATGCTTGTTACCAAAAGCTAATGTAGGAAGAATCCAGTCCAAAATACATCCATAGGTTTTACTACTCTGCCTTTTAGTCTGCTTTCCTCCGTCTAATCATTAAGTCACTGCTGCAGCTGATACAAACAGCTCTCCAGAGATCACCTGGCTCATCCCCTGCCAGAAAAACAGAACCTGTCCTTAAATCCTAACTCTGCCACCACAAATATCTCTGCAATGTGATTTTGCAGAGGTAGATGTAGGCTTCAGAAGAGGTTGTTCACAATTAACCGCTCAGCAATATCTCACAATTGGCTGTTTTGGCTTTGAAACTCAGCCACAACTGCATGCTCGCATCTGAAATGAGCAGCAGCTTCCCAAGCCTGGGCTGTGCAGCAGTTGTTGCTCCAACACCCCTTCACCTCACAGTTCTTTGGCTGGCACACAATTTTCTGAGTCACTGGCACTTGTGCTTCTTGCCCTTGCATGGTGATTATCATTTCTCAAATCATCAGTAGTCCTTCCTCTCCTGCTGCCTCTGTGTCTTAAAATAGCCACTAGAGCTCTGCACCCTGCAGAGAGGATGACTTTGCTCTTAAACTATTTCCATGGTGCGCAGGTAAAGAAATACAGTAACTAGTGTCAAAATAGGGGTTCTTACAATAACCTTTCCAGGTTACTGTATTTCTTTCTGGGTTATTGTGGTATGGAGGTAAGTGTGATCCTCTGGCATATATCAAGCTTTGACCAACTTGGTTAAAAACAACCATGATGCTTTGGCCTTACCGTCCACTGGCCAATGGCTTGGCCTTCATTCAACTCTGCTCCTGAGTCACCAGGTATTCAGAGTTTCTGTGAAAATTAAGTGCCACTTGCAATTAGCTGTTTAAGCCTTGTTTAAATTTGCACAGAGTAACACTAAAAGGAACAGCCGAAAGATCTTATTTGTTTGAAAATTTTGAAGAGACTCATCTTGTACCTGGAAGTATTCAGTATAAATTACACAAAGTGAAAAGGTTTGACTAGCTATTCCCCAAGCGTTACTTCATAGAACAACATTTCTGTTCACCCTAACTCACCAGTATTTTTGAATGCAACACACTGCACCAGTTTGACCCTTCTGGTGTAGTTCCTAAAATTCTAATACCTCGTAGATGAGCTGCAGGTCACTTTGCATCTCATCTCAGTGGTGAATTACATTCTCACCACATTATGCTCCTGCAGGCCAGCAAATGCATTTGCAGTGCTTGAAAGTTAATCGCCAAAAATATTTTCACAGAGCTCTACAAACAATATTCATTAAAATACCCTCAGCATTATGTATAAAGGAATGGCCTATAGCAGAGATCCACCCTTGTAAAGCTGTTGCGGAAAAAAAAATAGACATATGTAGAGAATGTTTCTGATAGAGGAAAAAAATAACTAAGTAGATGAGTATCTGGGAAGTACAGCCTTGTTATTAAAACACAGGGCTGGGAGTTGGATGTCCACACTGTATTTCCAGCCTGCCACAGATTTCCCATATGACGGTAGACAAATGGCTTGCAGCGTATTTTTAAAACTGGCCTGCAATTTTTGGGTGGCACTTTCTGAAGACTGACACTTCCTTTTTGGCCCCAGAGGCACAAATGCTGCCTTTAATCTTGAAAACCTGAATCCAGGGCTGTACTAGCTTTGCCTATACTGCTCTGAAAGATGGGTCTCTGGAGCGGGCCTGGGCGCAACGTTCCTAGCCACCTGCCCACCACCAGCCACGTGGCTGCTGCTGACAGTCTGCCTGAGTGGCTCTGCCAGGAGGGTTTAGATGTATTCCTGTTCTGTCTGGCTGGACCTGTCAAAACAGATCTGTTGGTTTTGCTCCATGTTTAACTAGACCAATCCACCTGACATTGCTGAGTGCCAAGGCTCAGAGCTCCAGCACAGTATCTCCCCAGCTCACAGCAAAGGGTCCAACATGGCTAGTTTGTAGGGAAAGACCTCAATGGTGCTAATCTGAAACTGAGGTCATTCTGCTGTAGGCAGTGGTGGTTAAAATGAAGTGGTTAAACATGAAATAACCAGTCACTGGTACCATAAACTGGACAATGAAATTTAGAGGCAATTCCCAACTTTGGTCTGTCTCAGTTCCCTCCCTGGTGCAAGGGGGTTGGTCTCACTAATAAACTCACAGCCTGCAATGAAAACCACTAATATTTGTGAAGTACCCAAATACCAAAGACTTCTAGAGACATGCTCAGGACAAAGTGAGTCATTTTGTATTCAGAGCAGAGTTTAAAGCTGGGCATTAAGTAAGACATGGGACCCTTCCACTGAACAATAAGGATAGAAGAGATTATTGATTAGCTGCTCACTAATTGAGCATCATCCTTTCTGGTTACTAAATGAGGCAGGGGACCAGAGGGAACAAAGTGTGCAAGTATAGTCTGTCGTCAAGTGCATGTGTATGGAGGGGTCTGAACTAACAGTTGCACAAACAGTATTAGTGCTGACATTTCCTGGATGTTGAATGCTAAGTTGCCAAAAACTTTTCTAACTTATTTTGTTAGACAGCAGTTTCTGTCTTCTAGTCTTGCAGTCTGCACCATTATTTGGACCGAAGGAAACGGAAACAGAGATAGCAAATGCTTCCTCCTATTCTCAAATAGCAATTCTCCTCCAGTTTACGCTGGTGGGAAGTACAGCATCAAACACACAAGAATGGGGCCCTTGGCATCAACACTGGGAAGCCAAGAAATGGCATCTACCAAAATCACAGTTCTTAATTTGTGTCAGGATTTGAGTGTGCTTTTGTTTCCCTAGTTACACAATAACAATGCAGAATCATTTTTCACAAGGGACTTTCAAGGTCTCAGTGATATCTGGTGGCATCTTTCGTTAAGAACCTGGGAAGAGCAGCTTTGCAGTTTGCAGCTGAGCACCTGGTATCTTGGCCCTCACTCAGTCACAATTACCATTGACTAACAGGTCACATTACACCCAGTGCACGCAGCCCTGCACACACATGCCAGAATATGAAAGGGCAGAACAAGTCATAGTGCAAGGATCTGGTTTTGCTACAAGCAGGAAAATCCCCCTTAGTCAATACTCTGACATGGTGCCACTCACCACAGTCAAGGAAAAAAATTAATTCACTGGTGTCAGATATTTATATATTCCAACTCAAAAATACCCTACAGGAAGAGCAGGAGAGAAAAGAAGTGAGAAGGCAACAACCTAAGGAAGGAGGAGATCATTTATAAGAGATAGGCAGTTCATATATCTGTAAGAATGAACAGACCCAGTCAAGTGGTCCCCATGATACAGCACAATAGTCTATTGTCTTCGTGCCTATAAATCAGCCTCTCGCAGCCTGTGCTTTGAGAGCCAGATGTTCATTATTAAACACTGTGCTGTGCTCCCTCTTGCATTTCCTTGCCAGCCCCGTTCTGCTGCTGGTTCTACCTGGATACAGTCATAGCTGTGCCTGGTCCTGGAAGGGCACTTCAGGAGCCACCTGCTCAGCAGCAGTTTTCTCAGCTCTGTGCTGCATTACATTGCACTGCATTAAATTCTGTTTCCCACTGGTGCCCATCAGGATGCACCAAGCCTAAGCAGTGCTCACACGTGCTGCCAGGACAGAGCCTTCCTTCCCATATTTGCTTGGACAGACAGGTCGGCTCAGCGAGGAGATCGAGATCCTTGCCTCAGTTAATAGGAATGCCTCCTCCTAGACTGCAGTGAGATCATGGCTTGTGGGCTTCTCTTTAATATATTGGGAACCTAAGAAACCTGTTAATGGAATCACCAGCTAAGAGACCCATATTCTGATGAGCACAGGAAGTTTATGATTTTAAAGCATTTTCCTGCTTGACTGGTGTGCAGCATTGTAAAGATGTAAATAGTTTGATGTCCTATCAAGTGTGCAAAATCATTTAAAGCCAGGAAGAACTTTTCCCCAAGTGTAGGGTGTAGAACTTTTCCCCTCTACCCATGAGCGGTACAGCTGCAGCATGCAGCTAAGCATGGTGAGGGAGTTTTATTTACACCTGGGCTCAACAGGCAGAGTTTGAATTTGAACTTCCCAAAGGCCACAGTCTGTTGAAGATGATGTAGTGCTGTTTGTGAAGCTGGGCTGTTGATCATGGCCAGCTTTTAAGATTTCCCTTCCTCTGAAGGGTGTTAGGTACTGTGATCCTTCACCTTTCAGGGTGCCGAGGTTAAAAATGCCTCTAAAAATCCCCTACTGATACAGGGTAACCTGGGATGTAAAAATGGCAAATGCAAGCAGTTTTAGGCACATATGCTATTTGTTTACTTTCAATGTTTTACTCAGCTTAGGCAATGAGCAGAGAACAATTCGTTTCTCTTGGCTCCAAGTCAGCCTCTTCCTCTGCTGGCAAAGGGAGGTGGTGTTTGCATTAAAAGGCACAGTGTAAAACTTGGCTAGAAGAGTCAGGGCTGGTAACCCAGAGGAGGACAATAACTTTTTTAATAATCCCCAAAATTGTTTACCTGCCCTTAGAGAGAGTGAATTTTTTGCCAGTGCCCTCTGTAGGAGAGATCTGGAGGGTGACGGGCTAATGCAAGTAAGTCCTCAAAAGGTCCTGCAGTCATACCTCTAAAGCAGCAGAACCTTCAACTGCTCCTCATAGATGGCTTTTACTCAAAAAATCCAGTGCTCTAGAGGTGACAGCCTTCCCAAGCAGCCTGCTGCAGTGTGGGAAAAGCCAGGTTCGGATATCATTATCCTGTCTCCAGAGACTGGTTTTTACTTTGCAGCTCCCTCTGACATAGTCCATGTCTGCTCACTGGGTTGCTGGACCTAAAAGTTTCTTGTTCAGTGATCTGTGTCTCGCATAGAAATAAATTACTCTTTTCCTCTGACCCCTTGCTGTTTCTTCTCCCCATCACAAGGCAGAGGGCTGGATTCAGGTGTGGGCTCACTTGGGCAGGAGAAATTCTGTTTGTGCTACCAGACAGCCCTGAGCACATTGCAGTCTGCATTACAAAAAGATGCACAGAGGAAAAATCAAAGCCCCAAGGAAAGTGGCATGAGTTGGTGGCAGACATATGTCTCTCCTTGCTGAGTCCCCATCAAAAATAAAAAGCCAAAATCCTCATGCAGGCAGCCTTTGGCTGAAGGTGCACATTAATAGAATGAAACCTGGCCATAGAGAGCATCTGTGGCAGCATGTGAAAAATGGTCATTTAGCAAGCAAGAGAAATAGAAAAAAATTTTCATTCTGCAGATAAGGATAGACTGAAACAAAAAGCTGTCCGAGTGCAGAGATCAGATGCTTTGAAGATCTGATATTATTGAAGGAAGATGGTGCATTTGGGAGTAACTGTCTAATTTAAATGATTAATAATGAAGAAAGCACTAGTTATAATATATGGGAGGGAATACATCCATCCTCGTAATCATAACAAGACAGATGATCTTCCCAAAATTCATGCCACTTTTGGCTGTAACTCAGGAAGAACTGGGGATTGCTCCAGAGCATATGGACCAAGTGTGCGCTCCGATGCACATCCTCTTGTGAACATGCCACAGGCTATGATTAAGTGTCTAAAAGCATTTGTGAACAGAAAAATGTTAAGTGTCTGATGCGGCTGTGTCCTGCCGCTTTCTACTTTTAAAAAGGATTTGCAAAGTAATACCAGTGCTGTGCAGCTTACCTACATGGTTTCTAATGTACCACATCACTTACATTTCCACTTCTTCTGAGTCCTCAGTTGTTCAAAGGTAAACATGTGGGGGTTTCCTTCCCTATGTTCAATGGCATTTTCCACCTATATATCCAGCATAATACCTGGATTAATTCAAAAGCACATGCAGACAGACATTCCAGGAATCCCACACTGAAAGGCCCTAGAACAATCTGGAAAGTGGCTTTCCTAAATCTAGGACCTGCTCTCCTGCCTAGGGTACAGTCCTGGAAGTAAGAAAGAAACAGAGCCAGCACTGCAGGGATGAGGAAAAAAAAACAAAACCAAAAAACAGAGGAAAAACAACAAATCAGCCAAATGAAGCGGAAAATGAAAAAAGTGCTTCTGGGGTCAGCACCTCAAGGCAAATACCAGCTCTGAACTAAACTCCTCATTCCTCCTGGAGCCCAAAGCAGAGCAGCATGGCTGCCAAGCTACCAGGCCTCTCTCCAGGGCACTGTCAAGCTGATTTTGGAAGCCTCAAGCCCTCTCAGCACCTCCACTTTCCCTGGAGAGGCTGATCCTCTGGCTGCTGATCCCAGTGCTGCTTTCAAAGCTCTCCTCCATATTGTACAGCCTATGCCTATCCTTAATTCTTCTTCTGATGCTGCTCTACATACTTCCACAGCCTGCTCTGACTGCCAAACCTCTCCAGTTCCTATGCTTGGCAGTGTACTTCTACCCCTCCCCACCAAAGTTCATGAACTGCATACATTTCAGTCTTTTGGCATTTCCTAGAGAAATTAGTCCCTTCAGGCCTGTTTTTGTTGGCACTTGCCTCTGTGTTTCTCACCCGCTGCTGAGCGGACACACGTGCTGCAGGTTTAAGACCAGCAAAGCCCTGAGAAAGGAAGGACTGTTGGTGTCCCCAGCTGCGCTGCCGAACACCCTGGGCTGGAGGTGGTAATGCTAGAAGGAAGCGGGAAGCTGGCTGCTGGCTCTGCTGAGGTTTGCCACAGCAAGGGGAATCCCTCCCTGCTGGCCTGTTCTTCCTTACAGTTTGCCAGTCCCAGTGCTGGGACCACTGATGGGTTTCAGCTCTGGTTGTGAGAAGTTTTGCAGGAGATAGAGGGACTTGGGGAGAAGAGGCCAGTCCTGGCTGGCCCAGGATGCGGTGAGGAATTGGGAAAGGCCCATCTGTTCCAGCAGTGTCAAGCCTGGCACCTGGGGAAATGTGCCTAAGGAACTTGGTATTAACCGGGGAGGTGGATCTCCTGAGCAACATGCCAACAGTGTGTCTTGTGGCAAAGCCTGTAGACTCTCCTTGGCAATACAGCAGGGTAAAAAGCAGAAGGTAATGGTGACTCTGTCAGGAGTTGGGAAACACTAGTATGGTAGGTAGCATTCAGGCAGGAAGTGACAAAGAAAATCTCAGAGGAAAGCATTTTTTCCATGCCTTCTTGTCTTTCACTTCCTCACCAACAGCCTCTGCCTGCTTCCTAGTGGCTGAGAAGCCCACTGGATGTTGTTCAGGGGTATAAATGTCCCCCAGCCTCAGAAAGTGACTTTTCACAACTATCTTTAGATACACTCTTATCAGGGAGAAAGCCAGAGTCACCTCCCAGCACTGGGCAAACAAGTTCCCTCCACTTCTTTGAAGGCCATGTGGCTCTAGGCAGTGTCAGGTCTCAACATCGCATTTTCCAGAGCTGCCACCCTGGGACTCAGCATGTGGCTGCACAAAGTCTGCAAGACACAGCAAGAGAGAAAGGGGACCATGATTTTGGGTGATATTATGAGTGATGTGAGTTCTTCTTGGCTCCGCCGCTACACAGTCTGATCTTGCTCATATAACTTTGTCATTTAGTTTCTCCAGCTTCCTTTTTATTCAGTAAATTTGGGGGATTGAGCATTATCTCTGGCTGTATCTGTAGATCAGCAGCACAGTAGGACCTGGCTAGAGTCAGGACTCTTGCTGCATGTTTAGCCCTACAACAGTGTAGAAAAAATGGACCTCCAGAGACGGACACATGCAAATGTGAGGCTATGTATGTGCAACCACACAACCCACAGGCATAAAGACGGAAGGGAAACACCACTAGATAGCTAAGGACAGGTTTCTGGAAGTTCTTTCTCAGGCAGCCTAGAGGTTTTCTCTCTTTGAATCTCCTTGCAGGATGAGGAGCCTGAGGAGCAACTACATGAGGAGCCACTTTGCTGGAATGAGCAAAGAGCTATTTCACATGAAAAGGCCCATTGCAAAATGAACATCCCCATTTCGGAAAGTCATTCACAATCAAGTGGTAAGGAACTTTTCAAGTGTCCCTGTGAAAGTATTTCTACCTGCCAGCTCTCTTAACAAACTTGGTGTCTGCCACACTGGTGGCAGACAAAAGGCAAATTCAAAACCTCAAAGCTCAGGCAAGAAATCTGGGAGAAAATCTGGATGTTTTGTAACGATACCTCTTTGTTGAACTATATACAAAACACAGCCTGTACCATAACCCATGTGCAGTGGTTGGCTGTTAGAGCAATAACACGAGTTATCTGTGCTTGCGCCTTGAGACCATTTGAGAAGATGAGTATGCAAAGGAAGCGCAGGTCCAAGGGCAGAGTCCTTGGGGCCCAGTACCTCTGGGCAGAGCTCCAGGTGCTGGCATGGAGAGGTTACCTGGGGCAAATCAGGCTCTGCCATCTGCTACAGAGAGCTGCAGAGCTGAGCTGGAGGACAAGGGAGGAAGGGACCAGAAGGACTCTCTTCTGCAGTTCTGCAGGCCCTGGGGAGATCAGGTAAGCTGCAGAAACCATTTGAAGCTCTTTTTTGTTTTTTTCATGGGATGTCTGAACAGAAGAACAGAGTGTCTTTGAGGGTCACAGGAGGAACAGAGAAAGCATTGGAACAAGCCCAGCCCAAACCACGACAGATTGATATCTTCCTTAGGGTCAGAGCCCCCCAGAAAAAGGATAATAGCCCCCACTTGTCTCAGAAATGTCTCAGAAAAAACATTTCAGGTCAACTGCAGATTCAGATTTGGGCTTTTGTGCAAAGATGTACTTTACTGCTCTGCCAACCATCCTTTTTAGAGGAAACTCAGTTTCTACAAACATAATGATCCTTTTTATGCTGAAAGGTTAGAACAGTTCCCGAGCACAGTAAGCTCTGCCAGCAATATGACTTGTCTGCCACCCTAGGTATGTCTGCATGAAGGCTTCTGTTATTAAAAAGGAGAAGCAAAGCCCTCCCCATGCTGTGATACTGCCAGACATTTCTGGAGTTGATTTGTTCTGATATGGGCACAGCAGCCTTGCTCAGAGCAAGGTTACAGCCGGGTTTTGGGTTGCTGTAATTGCTGTGCAAGAGGAGGCTCTGTATGAACCGAGGGGTGAGCGGCTGCAACATCCACACATCAGGCACAGGAACTGCATCACTTGTGCTAAACTAAGTTGTTGCTGATTGCCAGCCTGGCCCCAAATGCCTCCCCTTGTGTGCTTAGTCCTCTATTAGGATAAAAGTGTCTGAGAGCTGTGCCCATATGTTTCACTGCCATATGGGATTATCTACTCTGGTATAAAATAGCTTTATACCAGGCTAATTTCCTCCATTCTGCCTTTTAAAGTAGTTAAAGCAATAGACTTTGTGCATAGGCAAGACTTGACATTCTTTTCATGCTTGGAAGGTTTTATTCACAGCTATAAAGGCCAGACATTTTATCTTTTTTTCCCTTTGTTTAATGAAAATCTGAGTCCCAGAGAAGAATCTCAGCAAATTCAGAACTGCGCTGTGCATCGGGACCTGAGAAACAGAAGCATTTCATGTTACAGATCAGCTAGGAACCATGTGAGAGGAATCTTTTGACCATTAAAATTGGTTTGTGTTGTCCTCACAGCTCCCAGTGGCTGGCAGTTGACAATGCATGGCATTTTTTTTTTATTCATGAGCTAATACCAGAAACTGCCTCTGAGCAAAATCTAAGGTTGGGCAGAGCCTTGAGGCACATTGCTGTGTTCTTCCACCCACTCCAGTTTTCCCACCGTAGCCATCACTCCCACACTCAGATTTGGATCCAGCACTACAACAGACACAGATCTGGTTGAAACAAACCTAGCTGAGGGCTAGACCCTCCACTGCTGGTAGTCAAGTTGGCCAACCGCAGTTGGTGGGCTTGTGGTATTTTTCGCCACTGACAGTTCTTGTGCCCTTCAGTTTGGACCAATTCCCTCCCCGTCTCATTTGCTTTTTGAGAATCTGCAGTGTCCACATTAGCTGCCATTGTTTTGCTCTGAAACCCCATCAGTCTGGAAAAAAAACGAGGCAAGAAAGAGTCTTTTTAATTAGCTGGACTTCAACTATATTTCTGATTTTTTGTGATGAGAAAAATGAGAGAGCTGGGCTGCATGAAACCAGAACAGACCAGAAGAGCAGGTCTGAATACACTTGGAATCAACAGCCAAGACCAAGAGGGAGATCTCGAATGAGAAGAACTGGAAGGAGCACTGCTGGAGCTGCCAGCACAGGCGGGCACGGCAGAGAAGATTGTGGACCCTCTGTGGTGGAGGGTGGAGTTGAAATCAATGAACGATGACAAGTAGGGGCAGGCAGCAGTGGAAAGGGAAAGCCAGAGAGAGCAGCAACAAGAAAATGTCCAGCAGACTTGGCTAGGGAAGGAGCAGCCCCTAAGCGAGGGACTCTGGGAAAGGCCAGCAGGATGAGCAAGGCATCTCTGTCCCACAGCCTGCCCTGGGATGGGTGCTAAAGCCTGGAAAGTCTCAGTCTTTTTAACTCCACAATGTCAAATCACCACTCAGCCTCCCTGGTGAGGAGCTCCTGCATTGGAGCTGCTCACAAGGAGGGGTAGCTGTGGTAGCTATTTCTCCTTTTCTCTCCTGCACCCACTCTGCCACCCCCACTGCAGTAAAACTGCATTTTGGCAGACCCCTTTGTTCAGTTTCGAGGCGGGAAGATGAGATGGCTCAATCCCTGTCCCACTTCTCTTCCCAGCAGGGATGTGGCCGGGTCTATATGGGGTTGAGCATGGAGTCCTACAGGAGTGGGCCTGCCCAGCCGCAGCCCCAGTCAAGGTGACACTTCCACACTGAGGACATCCCTGAAGCTGCAGCACTTATTTCCAAACCTGTGTGTACATGAAGTCAGCCTGGCAGTTGGAGTGGGGCACGTACACTTAGGCTTAGGGCAGCTCAGGTGTTTTGGATCTGTTTGTCATTTTCAAAGAGACCTTCCTTGTTGATTACCTCCTAATTTTGTGAGAAATTATATGGTGGACCCAGGATGCTGTGACCTGCTGAATATATTTACAAGCTTGTTCCCTTGGAATGATGATGCTTGTTTCCTAAAACAAAGTAGCATTTAGTGACAAATACAGAATATCAGCTATTTCAAAAACTGTTAAAACTTGCTCTGTGTTTATGTGTGAAGTCAATGGAGTTGTTTATACTCAGGCCAGATTTGAACTGACCTACCAAGTTTAAATTGTCCAGTATAACTAGAAATCTTGACAGCTCCTTAAGGAAATATAACCACACAATGGTACTCTGAAATCACAGAAGTCCATTCAAAAGAGATGACTGCTGAAAAGCAGCAACTGGAACAATAAAGCACTAAGAAAATGTGCTGTCACAGTCTCCCATAGAGCTAGCTAGAAAAACCTTATGAAAGCCAGCTAACATGTTGGACGAAAGGAGACACAGAAGAAAGTTCAGACTACAGTGGACATGCTAAATATAGAGGGAAGAAAAGATGAGATGTTCCTAGACCAAGCTAGGTAGCTAAGCAACTAACCTACAAAGTGCCAAGCACAATTGCCCCCAAATTCCTCTAAGAACTGAAATGAACTGTTATAGCTGATATAAATCCTGAGTCATTGAGCAAAATCTCTGATAAAAAGAAGAGATGGAAAGATAAAATGCCCACTAGCAAGTCTTTTGTATAAGTACTTCAAAACCATAATATATAATGAATCAGATAAAGAGAAAAATCATTGATACATCCAAGGGAAGAAATAATGGAGATGAACTCTAAAATGACTTGTGTAAAACCCCAGGTAAATAAATTTTCTAGTCATATAACCACGCTCCAGAAAACACGAGGAAAGGATTATAAAAGCCCTTTTAGAAAACTAGATCAATCCATTACCTCAGGAGATTACTTAAAACAGTGGGCATGCTTTTTTGTGGAAAGAAGGGAAAAGTTCCATGAGACAATTGCAATTTTTCTTTATTTTTTCAGACTCCGAGGTATCTTCTTCAAAAGGCAGGTTTTAGCACATTTTTATCATATACTTGCCCTCCAGTGTTCCTCTTCCTCAAAGGTCACTGTGTCACAGCGTGCCACGGCACATGTAGGTTGTGTGTGAATCCACAGCCCACCCGTTTGACCCAAGAAGAGGGGAGAGCAGGACACAAGAGGAAGGCTGAGTTGCCGTCTTTCAAGGCTAAAATCTGGCAGTCTCAGCTAGAGCACTGACAGCATCTCCTGTGCTGACTAAATGTGACACTGGCTGCAATTTTATTTTATTTTATTTTATTTTTTAAAAAGATGCTGCTATAAGCAGGTTTAAGCTTTTACTTGCCACGCCATTGCACAGCCCTGCAGGAGGTCTTTGCAGGTAAACTGAGCTCATTTAAGGTGATGTGTGCATGTTCATTGACTATAGTGGGAAGCAAATCCTTGCCCCAACTTGCAGCAAGCAAAGCATTACATTCCTTGAAACCAGCAAAAGTTCTGTTACATCCAAACAGACACTTAAAACGTGTCATTTTCCTCAAAAGAACAGACCCAGCAAAGGTGAATTTTCAAAGGCAACATACAAAGCTCTGTATTTTCTCATATATGTGATGACAACTTTGCCTTTACTTAACATTTCATGAAAAAGCCGAATTCCAGATGTATGAACACTTTGGCCAAAACACAAAAGCACAAAGGAGGTCAGAGACGCATCATTAACTACATCATGTATTCCAGATATAATCCCTTGAATTTAATATTTCACAAATAGGTAGCAATCTATCTGTCCAAAGACCCATAAAACACCTTTGCTTCTGTCCTGCTGCCAGTACTGAATTTGTTAGCAAATTGTGTCCATTAACTCTGGTTAATGTAAATTATATATGCCTGAAGCCAGGAAAATAATAGGATCAGATTTATAGCTACTGCCAACCGGTGTAGCTCTGATGGCTTTGCTTCAGCTGTGCAGTTGACATTCAGCTCACAGAGGAGACACCTACATTTAGGCACCTACAGGTGTGCATCAAAGTTTCCATTTCAGTCCACGGCGGTGTAATCAGCGTTGATGACAGCTGAACGGTGCTTTGAACTCCACTCACCATATGGAGTGGTGCTCCACTAATGTACGCCTGGATGCCTAAATGAAGTTACCTCTCTTCACAGACGAATCTTCCCCCAGCTGAGGGTAGTGTGAGGAATATAAAAACAGTCCTGCTGGGACAGATCTGCACCCACTGCCCTCTCACTGGCGTGGTCAGGGCCTCACCTTCAGAAGAAATGGGAGTAACTCCTACACATATGGGAAGGTGTTGTGTCTCCCTCTAGACCATCAGCTTCCATCTCCTGTCTTGTTCTCTTTTTCCGGTTATTTGTATCAATTACTTAAACAGCCTCTCCTACCTTCTGGCTTTAGAAATGTTTTTTCCTCTTTGCAGAGTTAACTGAATGCTGAGTGCCTGGGAAGATGCTTTTTCTAAAATGACTCTCTGAGCAAGGTAAATCAGACATTTTTTTGGAGCCAGTATAGTATTAAATAAAAACTCCCAGTTTATTTGCCCTGTAATTTAAAATGTGCTCAGTGATTACAATAATCTGCTGGGTTTATCAGTTCCAAAGTCCTGGAAGAGTGATTTCTGCCTCTTTGTTGCAACTAGAGGCGTTCAATTCCAGGCTGGATGGGGCTTTCAGTAACCTAGACCACTGGAAAGCGTCTCTGCCCTGGGCAGAGGGGTTGGAACCAGATGATCTCTAAGGTCCCTTCCAACCTAAACCATTCTATGATTCCATAGTCCTTCCAAGAAGACGCAGCACTTGCTAAAGGCTTGTAGTGCCCTGAGTTTCACTTTTCTCACTTCATTTATTTATCGTCTTGCTCTTACTGCTCTGATGATCATTGAAGGTACCTCTCAGATTTATCCCTTTCTCTTACGGGTTACCCCACTTGTATAAGGTATTTCAAGATGGGATTTTTGCTCTAAGTGAGCAGGATTTTGTGCCACTGCTGGTTTTTTCCCCCACTTTTAATGGCACAATGACAGCTCTGCTCTTAGGTGCCTGGCCTGCTCAGACTCCCTGCATGAGCAGTGGCAGCAGTGAACAGGATTTCTGCCGCATCCTATCACCATCACAGCCGCTTCTCTAACTGTAATGAGCCTCAACTGGAGTAAGCAATGGAGGGGGCAGGCAAACGAAGATAGTTACTGATGGGATACCTGCTCTTTCAATTAAAGTCACCATCAAGGGGAAGAACTTGTGTAAAGCAGCTCTGACTGTCTTTAATCTCAGAGCACAGGGTGGTTCTGCAGCAAAATATATGGGTACAGAATTTGGAAAAAGAAAAAGAAAAAGAAAGTTCACAAACACTTACATTTCTACCCTCATGAATGTAAACAGAAATCAGGTACAGGTGTCCAAATGCCTACTCTATCCTCAGCTACAGCTGTTGTACAAACCCCTGTCACCTATGGAGGTATCCAAATACTTGCTCAGACTGTACAATTGCTAGAGAAAAAAATTCTTAAAAGCTCCTCATGTGAAATATCTGTCAGACTGGTGGCATTACCAAGACAAAATGATTTGCATTTTAACTAAGATTTATGAAAATCCACAAGCTGAATCCAAGACCAAAATCTTTTGATTCAAGCAGAAAACAGTCCCAATATTAGGATGCAGGAGGTGGTTTGGGGATACAGTTAGTTGAAGGGGAAAAAAATGGGAGGAACTAGTAAGCTAGTAGTACTAGTAAACAAAGAAGTCCCTGAATAAATCTTTTGAGGCATGGGGCTTTAGGCTGACATAAGTACGACTGAAAACATAATATCTCATTTCCACTAGAGTATTCTACATTTAAGACTTTTGGCTCATCCAAAGTCCACTGAAGCCAGCAAAAACACTTCCATCCTTTTCCATGTGTTTTAGGTCAGGAACTTTCTGAGGAAGATGTACAACAAATCTAGCACATTGAAAGCAACAGACACATTTCTGGCTTTGCAGAAAATCTAGTTAGAAAGGGAAAACAGGCCAGAGAGTCAACAATTTTTGTGATTTTTTTTTTAACCACAAAAGGTTCCCAGCCAAAATGCTACTGCAACATAAATAACCAATCAATAAATAATGACAATATCCCTTGTAAACACAATAAGCAAAAGTGCCAGACTTTGCACAGATTTTGGCTGGCTTGAACAGTCCCCTTAGTCCTCTTCTGTGCCCTTCTGGGCTACACGGTGCCAAAGGACTCTGCGACTTTGTCCCAGCCCTTGCTAAAATGCTGGCGGGAAGTGCTGAGGCTGCCTGTCTCCTCCTGATGAGGAGGGTATAGCCAAAGGCACTCAGCAGGTTTCAAAAGATACTCAGTCCTTTGCAGGATTTGGCCCTGATGCATTTCAGCTGTGTCATGATCAAGAAGGATAAATCTGTTACCAAGGCATGAGTTGTCCCTCTAGTAAGATGAAGGCCAGGCTGGATGGGGCTTTGAGCAACCTGCTCTAGTGGGAGATGTCCCTGCCCATGGCAGGGGGCTTGGAACTCCATGATCTTTAAGGTTCCTTCCATCTCTAAACATTCCACGATTCTATGAAAGCAGCAAATGATTTTTTTGAGAGAGCTTATTCTAATGGCTTGCAGTTCTCCTGACTGCTTTGTACAGATTTTGTGGACGGTGAAAACAACTGTCCTTCTGGCAGGATCTGGAGCTAATTCATCAAAAAGTAGCAAGTTTTCCATCACTGACTCCCTGTCCTCTTTCTGTAGGCATGCTGCCATCCTAGTTAAGGATCCTGGCATCTCGTCCTGGAGCATCAAGCAAACCTCTTCCCAAGAGCTGTCCCTATGCTTCTCCCTCCTTGCTCTCAAGAATACTGTTGCCCAGACAACGTGTTATAGCTCTCTGCACAGGCATCAACACCCATATGTATTGATAAATGAGACCATGCCACGGGGATCACCTTCCATGGCTGTAATGGCAATGGCCCCAAACTGCTAATTAAAAATAGAAGAGAACAGAGGAGAGCCAGCAGGCTTCAAGCCTCATCAGAAATGTATGAAGCAAAGACTTTGGATGACGTCAGGAAGTGCTGACTAAGTCATCCAGTCCCCGAGACTCTCACTGATACCACAACCACAGTTCAGAGACGAGACTGACTGTTAGGACTAATTAAGCTGGCTTACTATTAAGTGGCCCTGAGATTAAAAATTCACTATGAGGTTGATAATTGAAGCCTAGCAGGTCTTCGTGGAAGGGATGCTCTTGCAAAGGGATGAAACTGAGGGCTGCACCGGAGGCAAAAATTCCATCCAAGAGCGACAGAAAATGCCCTTAGAAGCAGTGACTGGAGGGTGAGTAAATCCCCGCTGAGCTCAGAGGGGCGATGCTCGGTCCCCGCAGCAGCGCTGAGGGCCAGGCTTGCCCAGTCGTCTGCAGCCAGGGTTTGGGTCCTGGGGGCTCGCAGGTGGCACGGTGACAGTGCCCGCGAAGTGCCACCAGGTGGCAGTGCCTCAAAGCGGTACCGCAGCGCAGCAGCGGTTGTTTATTCTTATTTAACTATCCTCAACAGTGATTTATGAGATTGTATTAGAAGAAAAACAGAGGGCCACCCAGCCGTCGAAAAGCTTCTGGAAAAAAACATGCTTATCCCTAAAGCCCGGACTCAGGGCCACTGTGCAGCACTGGAAGCACTTCCCAGCCCAGATTTTCCACAGTCCCTATTACATTTCCAGATACAGTAGCAAAGGCAGATGTTTCCATCCTAGACTGGGTTTTGATTTTGTCTTTGTTTCAAGAGAAACATCAATGAGTCTGGTTCGTTTCTCATTCTTTCTCGTCTCACTTTCAGATCCTCAACACAATCCAGCAGCAAGGCATTTATTTGAAAACAGGAATTTCCCTTTTCAGTGTTAACTGTGGAAATAACGTGTGGTTGTGCAACCCCTTTAAATCTAAGGTGACATTGTCCTTTTAGAGGTAAGCAGCAATGCTGAAACACTGAAAATGGTTTCTCTTATCAAAGGTGGCAACAAGGAAAGGGGGAGCCACGTGCAGTGATTGCAGGCTGACAGCGCTAAGTGGATAAAGTACAAAGTGTGTCAAAAGAGCAGAGAGTTTAAAATGGATATTGATGCATAAGGTATCCCTGCACACCAGAGCTATTGGAGGCAGTGGGAAGAGCAAAACTCAGAAAACGTTTGGGTTTAATTTTGTGTATATTGGTATTGTACTTGTGCTGGGAGGTGCAGAGACCCTGGGATACTTTCGCTGGGGAGGGCAGGGAATGGAAATCCTCATGGTGAGGGGAGAGGGGTGCTGGTCGGAGAAAACACACTTTCTGTTGCTCCACGTGTGGCACATTTCTTTTGGAACTACAGGTAAGGCACGCGGAGTTCTATCCACGGGGAAAAAAGAACCAACAAAAAAAAACAAAACCAAAACAAAACAAAAAAACAACAACAACAAAAAAAAATAAACCCAGACATTACAGTGACTTTCTGAATTGAGACTCTAAGGTCTTTGTGCTTCAGTTTTCTAACTGCAAAAAGAGCAAAACAACAGACTTGCCCACTGGAAGCAGGAAAATGTTGACAGATAACACAGGGACAGGGGCCATACAGATACCTGCAAAGGACAGACCACAAAGCAGGTTTATCACCAGGGGGCTGATTTGTCTGTCACCAGTCAGATAAGTAAAAGTGTTCTCACTCTGACAAAATCCACCTTGTGCAGAGGGTGAGTGCTAACAGACAGGCAGCTTTTTAGGGTTTTTTTTTGGATATCACCAAGATCTCATGTTTGCCTTGCTGTAAAGACTAAATTTCACACTCTAAACGCTGCTTGTGACCCACTGCCAGGCTTGTCCACCACAGAGCTCTCACCAATGAAAATTACAAATATCCTGACACAAAGATGGAAATGCAACCAAATCCTTGTATCTATTTGTTCCTGTAATCACAGCAGCTCTTTGTCTCAGGGAATTGGCAGTTGGACTATATCTCATCACCAATTCTCTATTGCTTCTGCAAAACAACCAGGAAATATTTTGGATGGAACTGTCAGGAATAACCATGGAAATAATCTCTCATATTTATAAGTCAGGAGCAAACTTCCTATGTAAAAGCCATGAGGGGTCAAAGGGTACCAACCTCTGCCTTATGATGGGGACAGCAAGTCTTATCAAGTGTGAAACCCTGGAAATAATTTTTTCTCCCCTACTAGGGCATCACACCCTTGCTGAAGTCCACTCCTTCCTAGGGCTTAGCAGCCTGCAAAGTAAAAATCAAACCAATCCCACTTAAATTTTGCACTGAAAACCAACAGAGTCACTCTGTGATGGAAGGGCCCTCAGCATGAGCTGAAAAGATTCAACATCGTTAACTATCTCCATTTACCCACAGATGCAGCAGAGCAGGGGAGACAGGAGAACCACCTTGGCGACCTCCCACCCATGGGAATGGAAAGCCTCAGTGGCTGCACGAGTACAAACAAGGAGCTGAGTTCTAGCAATTGGCAGCACGCTGCAGGGTTACACAAGTCGAGTTGTTTAAGGAAATAAAAGTGGGATGTGCTAAAATCCAGCCATTGTCTCCTCCTGGAGAGTCGCCCACTCTGCAGGCACTTACTGCTTGTCTCAGCTTCTAGCTGAATTTAATATTTACACAGTCCTGGAGATGGCCCTATCCGTATTTGTGGGACACGCCATATAAATATAAACCCCTCCTTCTCTAAAGGCACCTGGTTGGTTTTCTGTTTTTCTTGCCAAAACATTGTCTTCTGCCTGTTCTAAAGGAACTTGGCCCATCAATGCAGCCCGACATCCTTTGGAGCATCATCAGAGATTTTGAGACCTACATTAGCTGAGCAGCCGGCAAGCTTCCAGTCCCCCTAAATATTTTCTAAGCGCTAGGCTTCCTGAGGGAAGAGATTTAAGAAGAAATTGGCATGCAGCAAAACTACTTGTATTTGTGCTGCTGCTGCTATCAGAGAAATGGCTGTGGGCTTTTTTTTCTTTTGGAAAGCTGCAGGTCTCCACTAGTGTTTTGACATTTGTGCCTTTTTGTTTGTAGCTGACAGTGCCTAAAAATGATGAAAAATCAATTCACCTGATCCCCAACTGGGTGCTGAAGAGATTTAGCATCTCTGTAGGTTTCTATTTTACCCTTGCCTCAAGAAGTCCATGCCCTTGGGAACTGAAATCCCTGCCTGGTCCCTCCCTCCTTTCCCGCAGTGTATGGTAGAGCACTGCTCATCCCCACTGCAATGAAGATGAGATCATCTGGCATCCTCCCTTCTGGTATAATAGGATGGAAATTTGCAAAAAATTCCTAAATTGAACATACGTCATGGGTGAAACTGCCTGGCTTTTCAGCAGACATCCAGGTGTGATACCAGAGAGATGATGGTGAAGATCCCATGGGGGCAAGATGACTAGGGGGCAAGTGCGTCCAGGGTAAGCAGCCCTCAGATCTGGGAGGGGGAAGAGGTTCGTTTGCTCGTTTTTCCTGCCTTCTCTTATGATCTGTGCCTACCACAACCTCTGCCAAGGAAGGTGAAGCACTACTGGAGATGCTGTGGTTTGGTGTCCGGTTCAGCATAGGATATCTCTGGGTGAAAGGTAGAAACTGCCGTGACTCTTACATTGGATCTGCAGTTACAGGATTTTCCTACATTTACTGGAGTAGTTGAAGCTAACACCACAGTGCAGTGCCAGTCCAAAGAGTCCAGGCCATGCCCATCAATATATCGGCCACCTACCCTCCTCCCCTCCCAGAGGTGCTTCTCCCATCTTTGGCAGCGCCATCACAGGACATAAAACCACAAGGCTTGTCTCATCCCCAAGTGCTGCAGTCTCCCTGTGGGGAAGGAAGACAGGATTTTAGCATAGGGTTTATGAGCAGAAAGCCCAGCCCCACCAAAGTGCAGGTGCTCTTTAGATAAATCACCAGTGTGGAGAAAAAATGTGGATTTCTGTGCTGTATCAGTGGGAATTTTTGACATAGATATTCGAGCAGGCAGACAGACAGAAGTAAAACAAGTACAGACTGAACACTTGTGAGGCTGTCTTGAAAAAGACTCTTACGATTCAACATTATAGCCTATCAGGCCATGTTTGCTCTGAGGTTAGTAGCACAAAGACATTATCCCAATGATATAATTTTAGTCTAGGAACACCTAGGAAAAGTAGTTATAATTGGAAAAGGAAATCACAGAGGAAAAAACCTGAGGCATGTTATTATGTCTGGATGATAGAACACAGAATACCTAAAAATTAGATTTTTACATTTCCACCCAAGTTTTCTGACATCTCTACTGGCATAAGACAGGGATTCCTCCTGAGGCTGACGCAAGTCTCTCCCAGTGTACAGGTTTAACACAGACAAGGCATGGATTTTTCCCAGGCTGTGCAAAAGGGCTGCCCAAGTTCCATGGTTAATAATCATTAACAGGCTTGAATCCCACCAGAAAATGCGACAGCCTTATCAAGTACCTTATCTTAGCATAGGCTTTTCCCACAGGAATTTTGCTATAAGCACTTGGGATTGATTCACTAATGCCCAGAAGAACATGCTGACCCTCCTCCTGTGAGATGCAAAGAACTGTGCTGGGAACTGCAGCTATTAAATGACGAGTGTTGGGGCTTGGCTCTAAGAAGGCAAATAGGCAAAGCAAATTCTTACAGATATTCAGCTGTTCCCCTCCATGACTGGAGAAAGCAGGACCAGTCAGCTGTCTGACCACTCTATGAGGCTCTGAATTATTAAATTCTGTCTTGTTTTTATTCATTCAGCCCAAATCTGTATTGATAAACACTTCTGTACACACATTCTTCCTCTAACCTCATACTGAAGCATCATTGCTCCTACTATCACGAGGTCACAGTGTCCTTCCAAGCCCCAAGTCACCTGCAGCAAGGGGCTGTGGGGTAGGTGGTCTTGTGTCTTGACGAGCCCTGAGAAGGGTGCTGGACCCATACAGACAAAGCAGAAACTGTCAAGGGCAGCAGCGCGGCCACAAGGAGCACGGGTCCCAGGAAGCTCCACCCATGAGCCTGTGCACGGACCCCTCTCCACCAGAGTCCGCCCATCTATCCATTTAATGAGATGACTGCACCTGGGAACTCCCCATCTGCTGTCACAGAACATGAAAACCCCAGGATCCCCATCACTTCTGATGGAGAATGAGATTATGAGAATTACTAAGGTCACTTGGGAGTCTGGGCAGTAACACAAGCTTCCAGACTCTTATTTTCCTGCAAAATGACACAATTCTAGTCCCTCACCATAACTTTTAGGTTTAACATTTATTACAAGATGGTAGAATTGCAAACAGCCCTAAATTTTGTGTACGGACTGATAATAAAGCCGAACAAAAAAGAAATATTTTGAGCAAACTGTTTTCATGAAGTGCTTGTGTAACTTGTTTTGCAAAATTGTTTTCTATGTTTCTGTGCATGTTCAAGATTTACACTGCCACAATTTGGCTGTGTTAATCTTTAACTAGCCTACACAGCACATGGGCAGATCAGACAGGCAGCTCTGGGAGGGAAGAGGACAGAAAATACAGCCATAAGGAAGGAAAAATGTGTAGGAGTTCAGTTTACAAACCAGTGAAACCAACCCATGGGCTGTAAATCAAGATGAGGTTAATGTGCCTTACTTCAAGAAGGCCCCAAGCACTGAAAAAAACTGAAGTCTGACTGAACTAATGAGACTGATTTAAACATAATGAAAGAGAAATTTGGTGTTGGTGTGACAGCAGAGCATCGCCAGGAGCGGTCTTTGTTAGATCTGTTTTATTGCAGACGTGCTGGTTTGATTCTTGGCATCACCAAGTGAGGGATGTTCACACTAGGAAGCTGATCCCAAATCATATTACATTTCTAGAGCTGTCTGAAGCTGGATACTTGGGGCCACCTCTGAAACAAAGCAGCTGCTTTTTGCTGTTGCTTTGGATTACAGGATGAAGAAAGAGGTTCCATGCTGCACTGAGCTTTGTGCATGGGCGTACTAGCTTGGCATTCATAGCAATTTCAATTTTCCACCATCAGCAGACAGCACTACCAAACATTGTACGGGCACGATAGCACAGAAGGGTCCTGGTGACTCTGCCTTGAGCAGTCCATGCCTTCAGTGACACAACAGCCCAGTGCTATTTAGCTGAGACAAAAGCACAAAGCTGAGATATCTCAAATGCAGGGGCTGCATCTGGACTGATGATTCTAGTGCCTCATTTATTATGTGGTTGCCTGTCAGCGCCCTGACAAAGCTCTTGCTGCCCACATGCACCAGACTTCTGTGCTGGACCAGCATGTTTGGTCTCACACCTGAGCAAAACTGAAGCATTCAACCCACCCTTGAGCTCCTACTTGCTCCTACTTCTTCACAGTGAATGTATCCTCTGTCTTGGTTACCTTAAGCCCAGCTTCCACAAGTGGTTGCAAGCTCCCCTGTTGGCATTCTGGCTAAGATTTTATGCTTTCAAGGTGGATGGCTTGTAAACACATGTAACAGACTGCTCAAAGATCACTCATTATTGCAGGAAGAACAAGGAGCCAGAGGACCAGAGCAGTGATCACCTACATATCATCCTTCCTTGCAATGCTTCCCTGACAGACTCAATGACTCCTTGGGCTGGGGTTGGGTGATTCCAGGTCTCCTGCATCTCCGCTGCTCCTTTGTGAGCAAAACCACTGACTGACCCATAAGCCAACAAGAACCCAGGACCAACTTGCCTGCATGGACTGCTTGGCTTGGTCTGGCCTCTTTTCTGACTGAATGGCTTTGTTATACAAACAGAAGATTGCCAAAGTTTGGTGACTATCAAATTCTGGCACTATGTCATGCCCTCTAGACATTATTTTTTCCCCACAATGGCTGTAAAGTGATAGAAGAGTATGATCAGCCCTGCAGTCAAAAGACAGCTTGTAATTCAAGCAAGATACATGTATTGCAAGTCCTCGATATCAAACAGAATTTGTTAAGTTGTACAGATTTCTAAGATCACTCCCAAGCTGTTTTATTCATGTACCACAACTGCCAATAATGATTTGCTAAACAGCACACAGGGTGTAGGATAAGTTTCAGAATTGTGGGGCAGGAGGTTGCAAAGTCCACGCGCTGGGTCTTTTGCCCTAGCTTGGACAGTGTGTCTGGCACTGGGGAGAACCTAAGGCAAACCGACTTAGCTTTTCATCCCTTCCTGCTCTAACTTGGGTATCCATCTCCAAACATGTCCCCCAGGGACTCCTTATCTTTACAGAAGAATGTGCTTTGCCTGTTGCAGGGATTCCTACCTCCTTCTGCACTTGTACCCTACACTTGCTGGTGACATAGACTCCCAATACCCAGGAGCTCACTCTAGCCTCTGCTGCCTCGTACATGCTGAAAGCATTTCACAGCCTATTCAGATGTTTTTCAGAGCTCTCGTATCTTTACCAGTGGAAATCGTTTTAAGGGTCTCCTGAACATAAAGGCTTGGCAGATGTATACGGATGTGGGTACCACTTCTAAGTCATGTCATGTAAAATAGTGGGTTGAAGTTTATTGAAACAAATACTTATATGGTACAGAATTTGTACGCTCATTTTTATTTTTTTTAGTGTCTGCTTTTATACCACGTTATTGTTAAATAACTGCATCTAACACTTTTATCTAACTATGATCTGTGATCCCTTATGTCACTAAGGCAAATTGATTTTTAGGAATGCATTGACAGGACAAGGAGTGACGGTTTTAAAACAAAGGAGGGTAGATTTAGAGTAAAGACAAGGAAGAAATTTTTTACTGTAAGAGTGATGAAACACTGACCCAGGTTGCTCAGAAAGGTAGTAGGTAACCCATCCCTGGAAACATTCCAGATCAGGCTGGATGGGGCTCAGAGCCATAGAATCTATGATTCTATGAATATGTGGAGGAAGGGGACAAGGTTTTATACAATGTATTTTGTTCCTTTTTTTTCTTTCTTGGTGTAGAGGATTTTTCCCCCATGAAAACTACAGTGTTATTTTGTCTGCTTTCTTCATTGAAATTATACGGTGTTTAAGAACTGTATATTCACTGGAGCTTTAATTTCAAATTAACAGGTTTTTTAAAACAACACAGTTTTTTTTACATAACTTTGTTGCTACTGTACATTCGATGTTCCAGTCTTGAAAGTATTTTGAATTAACAGGCTCAGCTTCTTATATAATGAAAGCTAGAACAGAAGAAAATAAACACATGAAGGTGTTTAGCATCTTATATTCTGAATTTTCTAATGCTCTGAGTTTTCTGAACTCCCAGTTAATTCAGTAGAAATCAAAAGTGTAAAAATGAGGCCATGGATGGCTAGAGATGAGTTTGTGGCTAATAGGTAAATTTGCTTGTGGCTGACAATAAAATTAATGTTGTTTGAATATATTCATGAAGATGTGGAAAACTTACTCGAAAAGATGTGTTTCATTAAGATTTCTGTTGTTTTGGCATTCCATTTTACATCTTGTTTGTAACATGTCCTTGCCCTGCGAGCGCTACAGACGGGTAAATATGGTAAAGCTGTATTTACATTCCAGCTGGATTGTAAAGGCCTATAAGGGATGGACTTCATGGTGAAGACAGAATGCCAGGACTATGATTTCTTTTCAGTTCTGCTGTTAAACACCTTTGATGGGTCTCCTCATGTAGGTATCAGCACTTCCACCACAGTCTGTGTTTTAGGAGGAAAATCAGCTCTGAAACCCAGCACAGCTCAGGGAAAGGTTTCAGACTGAAGCCCATTTACACCAAGGTAGCCATGGGAAAAGTCTCCAAATCCAGGTGAGTGCCAAGAGAGCTCAGACACATCCCTGGCACTGGCACACTGGCTGTTTTGGGAGTCTGGTTACTCAGGACTGCCAGAACCTAATCAGTCTGTGAGGGGGTCACATTTACTACTTCTCATTTACTGCTTCTTTTTATTGCTGCCCTTCCTTCTCCTGGTTGCCATCTCTTCGCTTCTCACCTGCATGGGGACAGTCACTCACTCTGGTGACAGTGCAGAGAGGGGATGACCCAGTGCACCCTTAAGATCTGTACTGGTCCTGTAGGCTGCTGGTTGCATGGGAAAGCTGCCTGACTGGACACCATGCTGCTTCAAGTAGTTTCACGGCTCCTCTGATCCATTGCACTTCTCCTGTGGGGCAGAGATGTTGGTCTGAGGAGCCATGCAGAGAGTGGTAATGAATCAATTTGGATGATAATGAAACACTGAGCGTATCTGACACTGTTAGGGAGTGAGCAGATAATGCCCCGAGGTAGCACAATTTCACTTGTCTCCCCTAACATCAGCAGATCTGACATGAGCAGGGAGCAAACCACTGAATAAGAAAATGCCATCCTGACAGCCCTTTTTCAGGGTAAAACTGCCCTTTATCTCACCCAGACAAAAGCTTGTGTAGTGTTTTTCACAGTCCCCAGACAAGCATAAGAGTTGCTGGCAGCAGATATACTTTCATCATTATCAAGGGCCTCGTGATTATGTGTGTTATTGGTTCCTGTTGAGATTGTTACAGTGAAAACCATTTGTGGAAAACTGAAATGAATAAAAGCTTAAAAACACAGTATCATGTTTCACTGCTGTCTCTTAAGGAGTGAAATTAAACCCTCTATGTATGGGAGAAAGCTGAGAGCTCTTGTAAACAGGAACATTTATTTGCATGGAGTGCTTACATATAACAAATGTGCTTCATCCTTTATAATTACTTGCCCTGTTTGGGCCCAGGAGAGCTCAGCCATCATTTAAGCATGGAATGAGGTACTAACTTTTCTAGCAAAGAAACCTGTGCTGGGCTAAAGTGTGTACACGTGAGAAGAGCCTGCTTGTGGAGCATACTGATCCTTTGGCAGGCTTTGGCTCAAATTAGAAAAGTGCCAACTTATTTAGAAAAAAAAAATCATCAAAGTGTCATTAAGTAGGAATCATCTGGACCAATTTTCCTGACTGGCCTTAACAGTTCCAAGGTAATGTGAGTTGCTATGCAGGTAAGTGAGTTGAAGGATGAGCCTCAATCAGAGCAGGTCTTCTTCAGAGAAGATCTAGCAGATACATCTGTATCATGGAGCCTGGAGAGGCATATGTCCCAAATGCCACCCAAATTCATGTCAGTGATAAAAATCCAGAGGGAGTAGGGAGCACTGAAATCACAAAGGTCTTTACTTCTTGCTCAGGATCAATCAGCAAATGGCCTGTAGGATGACGGGAAATTTTAGGAGGCCCTTTCTCCTTCCTGGTTTTAAAGAGATGAAACTAGAAGAGGCCACAAAGTGATAGTTATTATTGTTATTTCTTCACTTTTTTATACCACTGATCTCCTGTGGGATGATGCCAATTACATGTTATTTTTCTTCAGGTCCTCAGATTAGTGGTTCTAACAGTGTTAGAAGGTTCTCACTGTGCTAAGCACACACCTGAGGCAAATGCATCTCTCGGCCTTTCTCACAGTGCCCCAACACACAGTTTTATTAGTTCATTTTCTCTGGCCTCCCTGGCTTGGCTCATCTTGTTGCTCAGGGCCGCCAGAACCTGATCAGAAAGGGGAAGGTGGCTGAGATGACACCTGGTAAGACTGGAGTGATACCGACTGGCTGAGGAGAACATTCAGGAGAGGCCGTTGGGGTGATTTTGTGCTCAACCTTTTGTTGATGGGGTTTGTCAACTGGAGGCACAGTTCAGAAGACCAGGTGAGGCCACCAGGAAGCGTGAGCGAAGGATGTGCAGTGGTGAGGTTCGATACTGCAGGGCCATGTAGTCTGTGCCCAGCCTCTCCAGAAAGAGTTTAGCTGCTGGCTTGTTCAGTCATGCTTGTCAACTTCAGTTATGTATCACAAGGTTTCCAACACTCCTCTCACCTTCTTTTGCTCCATAGCTTCTATTCCCCTCCCCACATCCTGATACTGGGGAGAATTTTCTGTTTTATCTGCATTGTTGGGAAGTTAGCAGTTTTGCTGTGTGGTGACTGACTCATCTGTTTATTTAGGCATGTGTTGATAAAAGACATCATGGGCCTAACTGCAGCACATTACAATGCCAGCCAAGTGAGAGGAGCTGTTTTCCAGTAAACCCAGTCCCCTGTTTGTGCCTATAGTTCACAGGGATCCTGCAGGTAAGTCTCAAGACAGAAGTTATCAGTACATAAAAGGCAACTTCTCTACAGATTTCATTGCAGTTGAGCAAACATGGGTAAATGAGTATTTTATTGTAACACAAACCCCAGTCAGTATTTAGGTGAGGTACCTCCATAGGAAATTGCAGAACAGTATGAACAATGGTGGAACAGCCGCTCGACTCTACCAGAAGCAGTGGCAACAGCTGGCCAAAAGGAAGAGGAAAAAAAGAAAGAAAAAAAAAGAAGACAAGAAAAAATAAAAAAAATAAAAAATAAAAAAAGCATGTCCAAGAGAGGTTAAAGAGAGGAGGAGAGGAGACAACTCTACAGAGCTACAAATCACAAGAAGGCATCATAAATATGCACCCCTAACATCCACTTTTTAGAGCAGGCAGGGTGGCACAGGTGTCCACATGAAATACTGATGGTAACCGCAAGAGTTGCTGTCAAACCCTTGCAGCCTGCCCCTGGCTGCGCACTGAAGGCTGCTGCAGGCATTTAGACAGGGGATAATTGCTCTGCACTGGGTTTTGCACCAGAGCGATTTTTGTATTACTACTGAAAAACACACGCCTTGACTACCAGCTGAAATCAGTTGTCATCCTCCTGCGGTCTGCTGCATGTGACAGGACAGTCCTTAACGCAAATTGCTCCCATGTGAAACAGAGCAGGTGTTAGGAAATGTGAGTCTTGTTCTACTGATTGGAAAGCATAGCGCAAAGGATTACAGGGGTTCCCAAAACTGCTCTGGAAGATGAGCTGGCTTCTGATGAGCTGTATCTGCGTGTCTTACCTTAGCAAAGAACACCAGGTGGTATTACCCAGTGACCTGTGATGATCATTTTAATGCAGAGAGAAAAAATTTTGTTTCCTATCAATTGCTACAGAGAGAATGTTTTTTTGGCTTCTTTCTCTGTGTTACTCTTATGCAAGAACTTCACTTTCAACTCTAATTTTTCCTTTAATAGATGTAGCGAGGCTGCAGGCTGACCCAAAAGCCCTCAGCAAGCAGAAGAAAAATGCTAGTGCCAAGAGCTCTGCGATAGCCTGGGGCAGCTCAGCAGTGCACTGAGCAGCCAGAGCGTCTGAGTGCCAGTTTGGGAGCCCGTAGCTGCTCATCTCCACTGTCTAATTGGCAGAGAAATCTGTAATTGCTACAAGTCAACAGCACCAAGAGTTCAATACCGAAATCAAACAGGGGGGCAAATTAAATGGCTGTACATGGCAGGTACACGCTTCTAGCAAGAGAGCCAAAGGCTGTGCATCTCTCAGCAAGTTAACTGTAGAGCAAGCCCTAACACATGCAAATGTACTGAGCTCAGTGAAAGTACTGATGAGCAGGGATTTCAGCATGTCTTTAACTCATGGCATGGAAAGAGCTTTACACAGGCAGGTTAGGAAGTGAGAGGCATTTGCCTGCTTGTGTAAAGAATTTATGAGACACACCTGGGCCTGCACATCTTCTCACCGCTCAGAAGAGGAAAGGAGGTTTCCAGCTCTGCTGTATTCCCTTTTGTAGGGACCAGAAGGTTTCTAACTGACCTCAGCAAAACCTTGAGAAACACCTCTTAGAGAAGGGCACAAGAAACACCCAGGGTTTATTTATTTTGATTCATATAACCTGTCTAAATGGCCTTCTGCCTAGTCTCTCACACCTTCCCTCTGCTGTATCATCTTGTCTCCCACTTCTCTGCAGAGCCATGGAAGAGCAGCTGAAACATGAGAGCAGAGTGATTTCAAAGCAGTAGTGCCAGCCTGCCCTATAAATAATGCACAGAGATCTTCTGTAGTGGTGAATTTTGCTTTTGAATCATCAGCAAGGCTTTTTCCCATTCCTACCTTCTGTAACACTCCCAGAATCAGAGTTATGTAAACAGCAGATTTGAAGTGCATTTTTTTTCTATGGGTTCAGCAACCCACTGTGTGGCTCCGGCTACTCACGGACTTCACAGCTGAGCAGATCTCCTTTTCCAGGGAACTGGCAGATGTGGAGATGGTGCTTGAAAAGAGCCATAGAGGAGAGGCCTTGAATTAGAACAGTGCTGCAGTGCTCAGTGAGGAAGGACACTAAATACAGTTTTTGTAAGTAAACAGGAGTGCATTCAAGAAAAACACGACCTTGACCATTCATTTTCCACTTCAAGGCATGGGGAAAACCAAAGGCTTCAAATACTGGCAAGTCAGAAGTAGAAATTCAAAGATCAAATCAGACATTTTCCTATAAGCCAAAACTGAATTACCTCTGATTGCTGACTTGGAGACAGCACACTATACCAGTACATTGAGGTGTGAATAATTGGCTGAGATACATGTTTGTGCAGTTCTCTTCCTTAAAACAAACACAGCAGTGTAAGATTTGTAAATTTAAGAGCTATTGGCCCATTAATTTGTTTGCATTGCTCAGGGAGAGAGAGCGCCTGCTGGAAGTGTCATTCCAGCTAGGAAAAAAGTGATTACTTCAGGAGTTCAAATGTGGGGCAGAATATTGCACTTCCATGTCTGAAAGGTCCCCAGAGTGAAAGAAATAAACAGCTCATCATAAAGTCTGAATTGTGGCTCAGCGCGTTTATAATTGTATCAAGCGTGCTAATGGCCCTGAAGCAGAGACTAAGTGCACGAGAAAGCACCCGTGCCTTCTGCAGGAAAACATAAACAGATACTAAAAGCAAAGGAGATAATAGGTTTAAAAATAATGCCCTGCAAATCTCTACCAGCCAACTGATATTTATATAAAGATGCTTGCCAGACCCAAAAGCACCCGGAGGCGTGCTTACTGTCATCTCCTTCTACCAGCCAGTTTGGTCTTGCTGGCTCGCTGAGGCTGAGCAGGGAGGCAATCCAATGCGCTTGGCTTCTCAGGAGTCCACATTGATCACCACTGATGAAAGCGATCCAGTTTTTGCTCTTCCCATCCTGTGTTCTGTGTAGAGAGGCTGAGCCTGAGTGTTGGCCGCTCTTGCCTCAAAGGGACTGAGGTGCCAAGATCTGAGCTGAGCCGGGCAGTAGTGCCTTATGGGCACTAAGGCCCCACAATTTTGGATGCCAGTGGCATAGAAGTGATTCAGTTCTCAGACAGCAACAGATGAAGCAGTCCTCAACTGCTACATGCTTTCTGCCATGCTAATAACAGTAGGGAAGCACTCCAACAACCCAACTTTGCCCAGAGAAGCTGTGGATGCCCCATCCCTGGAAGTGTTCAAGGCCAGGCTGGATGGGGCTTTGAGCAACCTGCTCTGGTAGGAAGTGTCCCTGCCCATGGCCGAGAGGTTGGACTTGATGATCTTTGAGGTCCCTTCCAACTCTAACCATTCTATGATTCTGACTAAATAAGCATCGTACTTCCCAACAGCTAAGATGCAGCAGCCTGTAAGATGCAATCCCTCCCCACCATCAACAGAGACAACTCCCTCTCCTAGAACTTTCTCTTTTTCAGGCTGCTGCAAAGCAATGGCCTAGGGTAGAGATGCTCCGTATTCCTGAGCAATTCCTTTCTTCTGCTTCTGCAGGGACAATGTTGACCATGGAGGTGGTAGGGTGAAAAGTGAGGAGTAGCGCTGGCTGGCTGCTGTAAACTGGTGGCAGCCCCAAAGCTCTTGGAGTGGTTCTCTGCCTCCCCAACCTCCCGGTGCTGGGAGCACTGGCAGCATGGGGACAGTGCTCTGGTGGCCTCTGTATCCTTTCTTTTCCACCTCTCTGCCCCTAGATTTTTATGTGCCCAGGACTGGCACTGTCCCCTGTGCAGTGGGTGCCCTACCTTAGCTAAGGCCTCTAAGATACCACAGTTACTTATACAAATGACGTGGTTGAGAAGTCATGCCCATTTAATGTCTTGAAGGACTGGACTTCATTAGCATCACTGCTGCTGACCTGTTCCTCAGCAACAGCACATCTCCTTACCAATTTCTAGCACTTTCACTACCTCCCCTGAACACTGGGCTCTCCCCAGGAATAGATTTGTGCCTGGGTCACTTGGATGTAATTGCTTGCAGCACATTCCTCCACTGACATTTCTATTCCCCCTCAACCATGCTGGAGCCTTAATGAGCCTGTTACTTAGATCATTAACTATTATTTATGTAGAAACTCAACAGAACATTGTCAACTTGAAAAATTGTGCTCCTAGATGAAAACATACACTGTTACTAAAGCTGCAAATGTTGACCAAGTTTTCTTTTTAAAGTTCTTGATGCACCTGCTAGTAAGCGGAGCAGACGCACGCCACTTCCTTGCTGTGCTTCCTTTTGTGCTCTCCAGCTCAGCCCTTACCACCACTGTTAGACTCTTCTGAGGAAGAAACGTCAAAACCTAATAAAGCCTAATTATTAGAATTGTGGAAAAAAACTATTTAAGATAAGCTTCCCCTTTTAATGACATAAACCTTCATTATCACACATAGCTGTGTTTTCCTCAGGCATTTTCTAGCATTTTCACAAAAGCAGCAAGCTCTGAAGCACTGTGATTGAAAGCGTGCCAAGCTTTATTGACAGGGAAGCACCAAGGCTTTAGAGGACTGTGAAACAGAAGCCTACAGAAAAAAAAACTTTTCCCCAAAGGGAAAAACTAGGTGGCCTTGAACAACTGTGACAGAGGCTTCCAGCCTCAGTGCTTACACTTCGGTTGAAATGTGGTGTGGAGAACTGATCAAGAAGCTGAAATCAATGAGAGACAACAATTCACAGGTCTCACACAGCCATGAGCCTCTGTAAATCAGATGAATGGGAAAAGGAAAGACAGGTGAAAGATTTGGTTGCTTAGCTTCCTTTAGACATTAGTAAGAACTGGGCTTTCAAATTCCCTAAGAGACAGGCAAATTTTAGCTTTATTGTCGTAAAAACCCACAGGGAAATGTGGAACTGCATAAAGTTAACAGACACATGTAAACAAAACAATTGTCAGCAAATGTGAAATTTCAGCCCCGAAATCTGCACATTTGTGGTAGGCAAAGAGCGAGCAGGTACCAGAAAGGTCTGTACTCAATGTACTCAAGACATTGATAAAACACATCATTGCAGGCCAAAAATAAACCACTCTATGACTGAAAGCATAATTCATATATTCACAGCCTCAAGCCCTTCTCACATAGTTCAAATTCTTGAGTGATCTTACACGTGCTTTAGTAAGGGTAGTCGCATGCTCTGGCTGGAAGCTCCTAGTTTCAGGTACCCAGTTCCACTAAGGAGCTTGATCCCTTACAATTATCTTAAAAGCAAGGTGAAGGTATTGATTCACAGCACAGTTTCATCTATTCCAAAATGCCACTCCCAGCATCCCAAAGCAGAGCCAAAAATGGCCTTCATCTTGTCATGATTTTCCAGACAATAAAGAAAATAAACTGTTTAAAGTCTAGTAAAGGTAGAAATGCCACCATTTTAACTTCACTTATTAAAATTCATCTTTAAATGCTTTACCCCCAAAATTTCTCCAAATTAGAGCCCTAGCCCTGCTTTTCTAAATACTTTTTGAAAGAATTGTCCCTGTGGAATAGACTGGAGCCTTTCTGTTTCCTTCATACATTCCTAGCCAAAACATTGCCCCTTCCAGCAGGGCCTGGAGGGATATCTACAGGGCCCTCTGGCTGGCAAGTGGCATCCCCTAAAAGAGTCCTACCAGGGTTCCCAGCTCATGGCTCAGGAGGGCTGAGATACCCTTTGTGGTGTTCTGGCTCTTGTCTGAGCCACCTCACAGAAGAGGGCACTGGTTCTGTTCTATGACTTTAGCTGGCCTAACTCTGCAGCCCAGTGGCAGTGTAAAATAAAGGGTCCCACAACACTGTCTTTAAGCGGGAAAAAGCTGCTGGAAGCCACATTAAAATCTCTTTCCCTGTTCTCGTTAGTACCCATATTGCAAGATGCCAAACAATTGTTCTTGAAATGCTGTTTGCAAAATAGCATTGGGATAGTTTGCACGCTACATTTCCATCTGGAGTGGATCTTTTTTTCAGCAGTTCCAAACACAGAGATACATAACGGAAAAAACTGTCATGGCTTGAATAATGGCACCGTCAAACAGAGAGCAAAACTCACCAAGCGATGAATCCCAAGGAGTACGAAGCCCTTGAGGTCCAATTTTGCAAAGCCATTAAGCATGGATGTATGTTGTTTTAAGCAAGCTGCTATTGTAGCAGGTTGCAAGATTTATTGTTCACAGTCTGAAGGCACATATCAATTCTTGGGATGTGCAAAACTGAAACAGTTGTTACATAAAGTATATCTAGAGTATTAGATCTGGAGCACTCCTCCATCCAGTCTCTCCATCTTGGTTCACCAGTATTCCGTGCACAGCTCCCCTGCCTAGCTTTTCAAGCAAGACTTCTTAAAGCATCTCAAAATTGAATTGATTCCAAGATCACACCTAGGTCCCTAGAGCTCCACAGTCACTTTCTCAGGAACCATCTGAGAAGCCATCTGTGTGTGCAAGCCCAATATCTGCTTTTGCTTTATGAGGCACAACAAAAGGCCATTCAACAAACAGCATCCAAGTCTACATCAAAATGTATGAATGACATGATGTGAAAGCAACCTGTGCCAGATTGACCAGATGAAATTCATCAGTAGCTGAATTCTGAGAAAGTCAATGGAGTTCTTTGACCACAGACTACAGGGGTCTTCGCAGTAGCATGGGACTTTTCATGCTCTATCTACTATAACAACTGAAGACAATACATTAAAAATCTCAATTCTCTGGAGTTATCAGCTTTTCAGAATTAATACAATTTTCTGCACTATTTCCTGCTGGAATTTCCAGCTAGTGTGACTTAAAGTTCGAAAACTGGCACAAAAATAAGAGAATCAAAATGGATGTATTAATTTCATCTTGTGCTTTTTATAAAAATCCTATGATTTCTCCTGCCCTGCTGGTGACACTGTGCTCCTGGATCTGGCAGTACAAATAGCCTGACAGATTTTGTGACTGACAGCAGGGTTGTAACATGGTGGTTCCCATGTGGGTTAACAATCACAGTCATGCTATTGAGATTATACAGTAGCAAACCGCCTTTTAGATCTGCTCCTTCCTTGCAAAAAAACAATACACTGGCATGATGTTGGACTGTCCTGGTTTCAGGTAAAATCCCAAATTCTGCAATATGGCTTTCTTGAGATGAAGGGCTGGCTTTGAGCAATGGCTGTCGAATACCACAAGGTTGGGGTTTTATCAACAGCTGATGGAGGCCAGCTCAGGCCAGGGGAATGAACTTCCTAAGGGGCCAAACCCAAGTCCCTTGGGCAAAAAGCACTTGTGGGTCTCTATTCCCACAGAATATGAAGCCTGCATGTGCCTTCCACCCACTACCATGCTGGTGTTGGTTCACAGAGCCAACAGAGATAGGCAGAGCTGTTTGTTTCTTTCTATATCTTAAGTTCTGTGCAACTCTGCCCTTCTGCTCAGGCTTTGCATTCTTTATGAAGGGTGGGCCCAAGGGCAGTTCAAGTACCCAAGCACAGCCTGCTGAACGCTTGGGCAAGTGGCTTGTCCAGGAAAATGGCCGGTAACAAACATCCGCCATTTTGGCTCCCTGTTTCCAGCTGTCCCTCATGGATCAGTGCTCCAGTGCAAGTGTTTTCATGACCCAAAGAAGAAATAGAGGCTCTCAATCGTGCCAGCAACCTCATTCTCCAGGGTAGATGGGCAGGTCCGCAGTGTGGTAACAGCAGGGTTGTCCTCTGCCCTGAGGCTCTGCCCACTGGTGGCCATTTTGTCCATTCCTCTCACAGGGTGCTGTTCTAAGGGTGTACAAAATGGCACCCGGTCTAGGGCACACAAAATGGCGGCACACATCCAAGCACGCTGCCTCAGGAGGCTGGTTCTCTTCACTGAATAACCGTTCTCATCTGGTGCTTTAGCAAATTTCTGCCACATCTTGGGCAGGTCTAAGCGTATCAAAGATGTGGAGAATACACTTGGTATCAAACACAAAATGGAGATTTAGATTTCAAGTTTTTCTTAACGATCCATGGCACTGGATTCCTCGAGTGAGGAACCTCCCTGGTAACATTTGAAGCCAACTTGTGCTTAGTTTGAGAAACACAATTTATAGGATCAGATTTCTTTTGCCCCCAGTCCTCTGTTCTGTATTTCTAGGGATAGGGCACAAGGTCTTTGCTCTGGCCAGGAAAATCTTTTACAATACAGTCATAGAATTATAGGAAATCCAAAAGGCAGATACTATAGACAGACACAGAGTAAACAAAGCACCATGATAGTGTGAAACAGGCCTGAGTTACCTCTTGGGGTTTCCAGTGAGTTCATGAAGAATCCTATGTGGGCATATAAAGGCAGAATTTGGGCCACAGTGTTGAGAAAACAGCTCCGATTATGATTTCAGCATGAACAGAAATGTATGGATATCAAAGAAAGCATTCAAACAGGCCATGCAGAACAAAAGGTCCATCATTTACTGGAGACTTTTATGCAAAGAGCTATTTCATGGAAAACATAATGATGGATGTACTGAACTGAAGCTTTAATAATAGACATTAATGAATATTATCAGTGTTAATTTTTTTTCATCTGCTAGGGACAGGGCTGTCTTCACACACAGAGCAAGCAGCCCATTGGGGTTCTTCACTGTATAAAACTCCATCATAGATAGATGCTCTGTGTTGCAATTAGTCCTTTTGGTTTTGTCTTTCCTCTCTATCATCTTTGAGCTCAGTGGCCGACTGGAACTACATATTTCAGGGATCCAGTTGTTTCCCCTTGGCCACTCAGATGAGGGATGAAGGGGGTGAAACAGGTTTGAGGCACGTGAGCTCTGGTACGGTTTACCATGTGCTTATTCACAACCACCTCATCCATCTGCATATCATCACCCCGCTCTCAAAAGCAGATTCTGGAAAGCTTGGAAAATCCACATGCCATGCTTGATGAGAGTGGGGAAAATGATCCCTTCTTTGGCATTAGTGCACACATCTCTGGGCTCCATATCTCAAATACTGTCCCCTATACTGCTGTGCTGGCTTTGTCTGCAGCACTGTCCTCATTCTAAATGATTGCAGCCTCCAGTCACCATGCACAGCATACAGATCCTTAGGAGGCTGCAACTCTGGTTCCTCACTCAGGAGCACTGATTTGCCAGCAACTCAGTCAGGCTGCAGGAGGCAGGTATCTCTTTTCCCCTCCACGTTTGCTCCCCTTTTCTCTCACTCACTGAGTCCTGACCAGGGAAGGACGAAGCAGAACATTGTCTTAGCCAAGGGGACTTACTTTCCTGTTTGCCAAGAGAGGCAAAGGCAAACCTTCTGCCTTGTGACAGTTCCAAAGGTAAAAACATCCTTTGTACTCCTCTGCCTTGGGAAAGGGACAACAGCCTCAGAGCCTTTCTTCTTTTAAATTACCTTTGAACTAAGCTGGGATTCCTGTTTATCTCCTTCAGCACAGCAGGTGCTTGCTCTTAGCAGAGTGAGATCTGTCTTCTGCTAGCAAACAGCCAGCACCAGCCCCCTCCTCCACAAGTCCCAGAGCTACAGGAGGAGGTCTTGTATTTGAGTATCAGCCTGGGAGAGGTGAAGGAGGTGACACAGAAACCACATGGCTACTCTTAAGCGAACTACCTACGCACTTATAGCTATTATTTAGAAAATGGGGAATGTATACTGCATGCTCAGGCCACCCAGGAGTTACCTGCAGACAAGTTCTGGGTACAAAGTGATAGCTGGTTTCTAAACATGAAATTTTTGGAAAGGTATCCCATGGGGCTTTTGGAGTATTCTACACATAAAAAAATATGGGTAAGGAACAACAGCCATGCACTATGATGTGCACTAGATTCAGCTAGCAATAATACTATTCAGCTTTGCTGTTGCCAAATAAGCATCTTCATTACAAGCAAGATAAATTGTGTTCCCATTTTTCAAAATTAAATCCATCCAGAGACATGTTTTCAGAGAGTTGTCCTGATACTCAGCTCAAAATTACTAACTTAGAATACACACAGAATTACACACAAAGAAGACATTACCTCAGGTATGAGAAGCTCTGGAGTTGCAGAGATCATTACCAGGATTTCTCCACCACCCTGCCTACCCAGAGACAACACCACGCTAACACAATTATACCCTTTCTCTTCCAGGGGGGGACTTTGCTGTGCATCTTCAGAGTCTACCACTTGCTTTCCACCTTGAGTACAAAATACCATGCGCCCAGGGCTACCTGGAGCAGCAGTGCGCCAAAAGAAAAGAAGACACAGTTTGGTTTCAAAAGGTCACAAGAACTGCCTTGTCTCCACAGCAAAACAGTACTGCAAGTGTTGTGTGGGAAAATAGGCTTTTTGTTTTAAGACCTCCTGCAATTAAATCCTTTTGCAAAATATACAGTTTCTTCTAGTAAGTGGAAACTCAAGGGGGTTCTGAATTTAAATTAGCTTCATTAGCAATAATAAATTAAAACTATCTATCTCAATTTTTCTCTTCATGCCAACATAGCAATTATAAGGAACTTTATTACAACTGCCATGTGCAGAGTATGGGGTCCTTAAAAAAGCTCACAAAAATCATTGCAGTACTTTTACCTTCAAGTAAGAATGAGTTTGACTGTATACTTTAGCAAATAAGAATACATCCATAAATTAAGCAAGATTTCAGTATTTTCATATTCAAAATAGTGCTTTTTCTCTGTGGATTTTCCAACTAATTGAAGACCAGATATTTATTAATGCATAAGCACTACCATTTTTCAAACCAGTAACAAAGCATACTAAACACTATAATGCGTCTTGCCTTTTTATTGTACTGTATTATAGACAAAGACGAGTACATACAGAATAATCACTGCCATCACAGCCGTAAAGTTGCAGTGTCACTCTGATCCCTTCGGGAGCCAGAGAAGATCCACTTGTCATTCATTCCACCTCTTTATTGTAACAAGCTGCATACATCAAAACTCAACTGTGAACAAACATTTTCCAAAATGAAAACACAGCCCCAAAACCAGTGCTTGCCAACAGGACTTTGCAAGATTCTTTAAGGTATAAGCAGAATAAGCATGCACAACAGCAATACGAAACCGTAGACATGCCGCCCCCTAAAAAGGTGAACTGTGCTGGAAAATTCACAGGTTCAGTGCTAGAACTCCACCTCCTGCAAAAAGCCACCTCAAAAATCTGTGTATTACTTTGGTTCAAGTCTAAGTGAAGGTTCTAAAGTAACCTAAAGTGGAGCATTTTGCAAAGGAGTTGTGTTAAATATATTGTTTTATCTGTAAAACAAAATATAGTCAATGATAAGGACCTCTGTTGCCTCCTATCAGTCAGTTGCCAGTGCTACAGTGGAGTGTGGTGCTGCTAGAAGCAATGCGCTGCTGTGTCATGCTGCCTCTCTTCTATACAGACCAGATCCTGGTGACCTATAAAGGAGTTTTCTAGAATATTACAAAGCACAAAGCAAATTTCCTACTTGAAATACAGGTGCAATGAAGTTTTCCTTGCTGAGAACCACATGCCTTTCAAACAACTTTGGCAGAGCATATGGTAACACATTCCTTTGTGTTATTGAGCATGACTGCACGCAAAATACTAAGTTGGCAGTGGGTCACCCTTCCCTGTTTCCCTGTTCCTACTGTGGTAGATAAAATGGGAGAGAAACAGCTTGGAAACACAGAGATAGCTACCATCATAACTTACTGACAGCAGAATATCAGCCACCTATGGGAAGGCAGATATATCAATAAGAACTGGTACAATGGCTTTGAAAACCACTGATGTTAATACTGCTTCCATATTCTTTTTTGTATAAAAACTTCTAGCCTGTACATAGATGCTCTAGCTGATGTATGAATCTCTAGTAATTATACTTTGGGGGTGGTATTTTAGGCCCTCTAAAAAAACTATTACTATCTACAAGAACTTTCCACTGGGGCCCCCTTCTGCTTCCCCACCCCTTGCCAAAACAAAGGAAAAAAGGAAAAAAAAGGATTTGCTATTCTTTTTCAAAGAGTTACAAGGTGCAGTCTTATCCTCTACTACTACCACACTGCCTAAACTGTCTCACACTGACTGCAGCAGGAATATTAATAGTATCAGCAGCGTAACCCACCACTATGGAGCGTAAAGTCCATGCAAGAGCTATGGCCCGTTTTAGAAGAACTTAAATATTTCTGAAAATACAGTTCGGAGGAGAGTCCTGGGCATGCAGGCGTTCTGTAGGCTCTCTGCCAAATCTCTCTGTAGAGGCCAGTTTGAGTGGTTCAATCCAGTATGTGATTTGCTTAATGAAAGACACTTCTCTAGAAGATTTTGGCAGATGCAATCAGCCCAATTGCCAGGCAGTATTCATGTGATTACAAATGTTACTGATCACATTATATACTTAATAAATCTCTCCAAAAAGATCACAGCTACTGTGTGGCTCTGAAGAAATTAAAATTGTGCTACAGATTACTGTGTTTGCTGTGCACTGGACTATTGATACAACTGGAAACAAATATCTTCCTTGGATTGCCAAGCAGTCAGCGACAACTGTTAATTTCTATATAAATCCATGACTGCTTGTTTGCAAATGTTTAGCTGTGCATCACGGCAAAGTAGCTTCTTTTTCATGTCAGGAGCACATTCTACCATAAATATATTAAACAATTCAACTTCACTGACTTTCACAGATTTATGGCAACTGACATGTGCTAAGGGGTTGGCCTGAGAGTCCTAAGGACAATTTTTGGCTTGAAATACCAGAAAAGCGAGATGCTATCTTTACATAAAACTCATGACTTTGGCACTGTTTCTTCTGTTGACGTTTCAGCAGATGCAATAGCACATACAGTAATGATAAAACACATCAAAGCAAAAGTGATCTGAGCTGTACCTGTTTGGATAAATATCGCTTTCCTTGCCATGTGGCACGACTTGCACTCTGTATCTTCCTGTAATTTATTGAACAGCATTTTAAAAATGTATAAATGTCCATTGGCCAGATCCCAGTGCTCATTTCAGTGTATTGCATGAAAGCAATCACACAGGCCTCTCTTTTCTGCTCTCAGGAGGAGGGTTTCTGTCTGCAAAAAAAACATTAAATCAAAAAACTGAATATATCACTTTAGGAGAGTATATAATTGACTAGACCTGATCCCTCCATACAGCTGTAGTCAAGCTGCTTTGCTGAGTCAAAAATCACAGTTATTGGTCCTGGTTTTCATCCAGAAGGAGAGATGAAACAAGTATATTCAGAACCAAGATGCATGGAGTTATATTTTATTTTAATTTTTTTATTTATTTAATACAGTTTAAATGTTTTCACAGGGAGTAGGCTGTCAAAATTATTAAAGTGTCTTTTTTAAACGCTGAGCAAAATTCCACTTTCAGCTGCACTGCCCTTAGTTCCTTTGCGGTGATTGATAGCTTCCTGTTGACAATGTCTTCAGTACTGTATAATTTAATTGTGCCAGATAGATAGCACGTGCTGAGGAGCCAGTTGTGCTCTCGGTTACACTGCTCTTTCTCTAGAATAACTCTGAGTTCAATCCAGCTGTCAGTCTAACCTTGTTGTCTGAAACTCTTAATCTTTCAGGGCATATCTAGACTCAAGTTTGTGGCTCCTATTTTAACCTGAGTTAATTTACTGACAGTTGCTCCATTATCAACTCCATTTGGAGCCATGCCTCCAGAACTCCATTAAAAGCTTAAAAACCATTCTCTATATACATCATTTTAAATTACTTGCTCTTGTTTTTGGACCATCTTAGTGGAAAAGCATTTCCAAGCTTTTTTTTCCCCTGTATCCAGGGAAAAAAATTAACTTCAGATCCTCAAAGATATGTAAGTATCATTTATTTAATTACAATGAGAAACCTTAAATCTTCTGTGGGTCCTAGTCTCACTCTCTGAGAAAAAAGAAAAAAAAAAAAAAAAAAGGCTGAATTTCTCAAATGGCACCATTTATAAAACCAAGTCTTTTGTAAAACTTGAAATAAAATTGTTGATGTGGGCAACTCACATTAGCGAGTGCAATTGTGACTGAAGAAAATTGCTTCCTGAGCATATCTTACAGTTTTTCACCTTTTGTAGATTGACTTTGCAGAGTTTCTTGGNNTCTTTGCGGAGGTTGTTGGGGGGGGGGGGGACAAAAGTTACCAGGCTAAATTCACCATGAATGGGTTTCCCATCTGCATGGGGAAAAACCAGTAAAGGTCATAAACCAGTTGTTAACAAATTATCTAAAAGCTCTGTGAAGCAACAAAATCTTCAGCCTGCTGGTGTTCCTCTGACATGATACCTCCTGACAAACTAGAAACAGCAAAGGGCTAATTAACAAAGATGCATAGTTTCCAAAGGAGTGGCCGGGCACTTTTACCTGGGAACCTGCTGCACCAAGGTCTGCCTCCCTTGTCCCGCAGCACCTCTGTCCCCCAGCAGCTCCCACTCTCCACTACTCATATCTTGCTCTCAAACCACAAGCTCTCACAGGGAAAACCTGCTCCAGAACTGCTTTTCCCTCCCCTCTACAGCCCTCTATCCTTTTCAAGGCAAACTTTTGACATCCACCTTTGCATTAAAGGGGACTTTCCTTGTCTGCTTTCATTTATCGCCTTAGTGCAATGGCAGGCGTGATTAAACACTGCTCCTGGCTTGTACAATGTGATCCTGAATGAGTGAATGCTCTCATTGTTGGGAGCCAGCAAAAATCATAGAATCATCTTAACATCAAACAGGCTTATTGGATTTCACTGTAATGCCAACAAGCTGTCACTGTTACCACAAACCCTGCCTAGGCATCACTCATGACTATTTACAGGCAGGAAGAGAAGCTCTGGGAGCACTCAATTACAAACTGAAAGACTATGAAAGAGAAGCATCAATTACAAAAATTAAATGCAGCCCTGTTGGTGCTGGCCTAGGAAGTCCCTGGTAGGAACAGTCCTGCATGGGGCTTGCCCTTGTAACAACAACTTTCAAGACTCAGGAGTTGTTGAATTATTTGTGTGTTCTTGTGAGTTATTTGTGTGTAAAGCTTGAGAAACTGTATTTGGTCAGCATGAGCCAAGCACCAGCGGCTGAGTAAGGATATGGAGCCTGTGCCTTTCAGAGAGCAGAAGGCCACAGTGTGCCATCTGTAGGGCTCTGGCCACTGCATTTCACTTCAGTATCTCTTCATCATTCAATAACTTGTATTTAACTAAAGCACCTCTTCCAGAAAGGCCTTTGGAATCTCAATCCAAAGGCTGGAAAAGATAAACAGTAATATACCCTTTCTGTACTAGTAGTATTAAACTCTGACAGTTGTTAAAGGGTGGGTGGTGTTCCAGACAAGTGGTATGTTTCTTTTGGTGATGCACTCGTCCTATGCCCCTTGTTCTATAGCATACTTAGCTGTCTGAATCAGTGCCTTGGCAGCTCAGGCCTGTCCAGGTCCTCACACCAACAGCAACTTACCTTGCAGTGCTCTGGGACCATCTTCTTCCTTTATACTCTGCCTCTACCCCTTATAAGACAGTGTTGTTCTCTGATGGGTTGTATTCTTACCCCACCCTTCTAATAGAATAGCCAACATGGACACATCTCACTATCTCTGAAAGAGGGATTAAGGAATTGTGCTGCCTCTACTGCATTAAAAAAAATCTTCATAGTACAACTTAGATGGAAATTTAGTACCTCCTTTTACTTGCCATGTAAAGCTTGGGGACAGTGTAAGAACCAACACAGTTGCAATTACACGTGGTCTTGCCATGACACAAAAGATTTCAGCTGAACCTAATCCAAAGAGGTGAAACCCCACTTTGCACCAAAACAGCCCAGCACGGTGCTGGAGGTAGAGCCCCTGTGCTCACAGTCTACCACTTAACAGTTACTTAGTATTACACCAGTGCATGCTTTACTTTTGCAATGTAACCTGTACTGTACTCAGAGTTCTGCCCTAATCAGCCTGCTATTGATAGCTCAAGAAAGCGAAAGTCACTCCAGTCTTACTGTGTGGGGCCCTTCATGATTGCCCAAGGTCACAAGAAACCAAAGACAAAGCAATGTAATTGCCCTTCTGTGTTATAGTTTGAGACACATAATTGATTTACGTCTCTTTGGTTGACTCTGCTGTGAATGACAATCCGAGTGGATGGCGAAGAAGGAGCAAGGAGCCCTTTTCGCCTACCAAGAGAGATGGCACTGGCCAGAGGCACCGAGCAGGCACCTAAAGGAACCAGATGTGTCTGTGATCTGGCTTCACTCCACACAAAGCGCTTTGGTCTCCTGTTGCCAGTGTTAATGGAGTTTTTAGGGAAGGAGAGGTAGTACAAGGTATACACGAGGGGAGCTTTATTAGAGGTGAGACACCTCCTGCCCCTTGCAAACTTCAGACAGCATGGGAACTGCTGTGGTAAGTCCTACCCCAGCCAGTGTTTGTGCACACTTATGGACATAGACATATGCATTGCCAAAATCAGGGTGTTGTTCATTGGGACCCCTGCAGCACAAGGTCGGTACGTGAAGTTGCAAAATGCCCCGTGTGCTGTGGTAACTACTCATTCAAATCTGCTTCTCCCTTTTTCATGGAGTATCAATCCATGAGCAAGAAATGATGTGCGTCCCTTCCCTCTCTGCCAGTCCTGCCCACCACCTTCTCGCTCTGCCATTTGGTTTCTGCTCCTACCCAGCGAACACTCAGGCCACAGCTCAGAAGCAATGCTATGAGATAAAGAGTAAATCATCTTTCTTACTCTTCTCTCCTTCATACATCTTCTTTACATCTCTATTTGGTGCAGGGACTGTCCGGGGTAATTCTTTAGCCCGTTATGCAAGAAGTCTGATGAGATGATCTTTAATGAACCTCTGCAGCCTGTGAAAAATAATCTGTACTTGGCACAATCCTATTTGCTGAAATGGAAATGAGTCAGCAGAGATGTCGTGTCTGCTGTACAGACAGGCAGACCTGGCCACTCGTAGATAAAGGCTAAGGAACAGCATTTCTATAGAAACACATACCCGCGTGTCTAGATTATACGCTGTCTTCTTTAAATCCTGCAACGCCCTCTGCATGAACTCAAATGCATGGCAGTCAACACAGGGACGACCTGGGAAAAAGTACAGAAGAAGATATCACCGTCACAGCATAAAATTTGGAGTGTGGCAGCACAGAGGGGGGATCTTGCTATGCTGGGGGGAAAATAAACCAAAACATTTTACCAGGCATCCACTCCTGCATACTTAAAATTTGGGGCTGCCTATGGACGGGGCTGTATCTATCCTTGTGCAAATGTGTAAGGACCACAAAAACAGAAGAACATTTTGCTGCATGTGCTTTTCTAACCATAGCCCAGGCTTGATTCTGTCCAGTGGTGTGTGCCTTCAGCCCCCAGCCTCTACCCTTAAAACAGAAACCCTCAGCTTTCCTCAGACATGGGTGAATTCTCAAGCAATACACTGAAAATAGCGGTTTGCAGTGGTTCAGAAATCAGACAGGCAGGTCTGTTTTTACAGGAGCTCTCACAGAGCAGCTTGGCAAGGGACAGTGCCAGATCTGTATTTGCTTCCTTTCACCTGCTGCTGTATTTTTTCCCTGCCAGGAATGCCAAGCATCCCACTGGCTCTGCAGCTGGTGCCAGTGTGTGCACACAGAGGGGCAGGGCAGGGAAAAGACAGAGAAGAGAAGGAGGAGGAGGAGGAGACTTCAAAACAACTCACATGGCTCACTTCTGGACCTGGGCATTTGTGCTCTGCCCGGATTCACCCTGCACTCATCTCAGGCCCTTTTGTTCAGTGAGAGTTAATGAAGCTTGAGTTTTCAGAAGAAGGAATTGCAGATACTGGAGAAGATGCAGGAGGTAATGGGGAGAGAGGACATCTTACACTGATCACAGAGCCCCCATATCAGGGGGAGTGCTGCAGTCCTTGTCTACAGGCAGCCACTTGTGCTGCTCTGACAAAGCAAAGAGGGTGCAAAGCTGCTGAGATAGCTGAGGAGCTGCCTGGAGCCAGGGACCTGCCATGCACCACCCCACACCAGCCACCCTGCTGCCACCACACACTTCCCAGCTAGGCCTGATGGAAAGGACCATCCAGAGTGCTGCTGGGTCTCCAGCAAGCCTGTTAGGGGCTTTGACCTGTTCAGAAGGTGCTCAACTCCCACCCATCCTCTTCCATCTCCCCTCCACACTGCTGAGACAGAGCCAGGGATCAAGCCAGGGATTTAATTCCAGGGATATGGGGAGATGCAAAGTCTCCATCTCTGTGAGAACAGCATCACTCACAAAGACTCTCTCTCCAGTCCTAAGAGGAGTAGCACCATGATGGGTTTGAGCACATTTTAAAGACACTCAACCCCCTCCTGTTTTCAGTGTTTCAGTAACTTGTTATCACTTCAGATCATGGAGCAGAGCCCTTAGACTCTGCATCCTGTCAGCAAATCCATCACTCGCTTTGTGCCATGGTCTGCTCCCTCCCTTTGCTGCAGTCTCCTCAGAAAGCACTCTGCCCTGGCTCTACCTCGGTGAAGTGCTGCGTATCCTGAAGTGCTTGTCACTGAAGTGTTCTTAAAATCAGAACTTGTTGGAAAAACCCCAAACTACGGGTCATAAATGAATGTCTCCTCCTCCAGCACTGTGGAGCAAGCCTCTCTGAGGAGAGCCATGGGTTCCATAGTCAATCACTGCTTGCTACCCAGCAAGTCTTCCAGGCCCTCTTGAAGGCCATGGCTGTGGGGGATCATTGACTGGTATTTATGGCAGCCGAGTGCTCCTGTGTGGACAGGGAGGTACGAGTGGAATGGCACAACCATGCCCAGTGATTATTTCTGCCAGCCCTGTGAAAGCAGCTGCCCTGACATCAAAGCAGCTTCTGTAGGAAAATGGTTCTGGCACTGAGGACACATGCCTGTGCATCTCTGTGTCCCCTGGATCAGCATGTGTGAAGCTCCTAGTGCAGCACTGCTCTTCAAAGCCACAGTGCAGATGCAGCCAGCTTTGCCACGTAATGGGATAGTCACTCTTTCATAGTTTCCTGGTCTGTCCTCCTCAGTGGAGGGTCCTTCTCCAGGCACCGTGGTCTCTGGGCCAGGTTCACACCCCTGCCTGCTGGGAGCTTGCAGCCCTGCAGCCCTGGCAGCTGAAGAGCTCGTGTGATTCTTCCAACCAGCTACATGCCCGGATGGGACACATCATTTTGACTTGCGGTGGTGCAGAGGGGACTCACTGAAACAGCATCACGGGCAGATGAGAGGAGAGCTGTAGCTGGGAGGAGGTGATGAGCAGCTGGGGAGGTGGCTGGCTATAAACCCTTCCACCCATGCAGCCCTGCGGAGCACGTGGCTGTTCAGCGCTCTGGGGACTCAACTAGGGCAGTGCTGGTCTCTCCATCAAGCATCTTGCAGGAGCACAGAGCAACTTGAAAGCAGTTCCCCAAATAAAATAGGGGCAATACCCTACTACCTGGAAAGCCTAAAGCTACAGTCAGATTTTTACCAGCAGAGTTGCCCAAGTCCTGACTCTCGATGGGCTTTTAATCTATTACAATAGCCAGACCCTCCATTAGCCAGTAGCAGATACTTAAGGATGACACAAGAATAAGCCTCTAGCAATTCTCGTCTAGCCTACCAACGGGCTGGAGGATATCCTGAGTCTGGCTAGTGTTTCTACATCTGATAAGGCCTCCATGAATTTGTCTCACATTAATTTGCCCCATTACTTCCTGAATCCATGTAAACTTCTGGCGTCTACAGCATCCTGTGGCAATGAGTTCCACAGCTCAGCTATTCACTGTGTGAACAAAATACCTTTCCTGTCTGCTCTGAAGTTAACATCTGCTGCTTTCATTTCCTGCCTCTAATTTTTGCACTAGAAGAGACAGCTATTAAATATTCACCATCTTTGTTCCACTTATGGCTTTGCTATTCTCCATCACCCCCTGCCACGGTGTGTCCTTTCCAGTCTGAAGAGGTGGACCAGTAAGCTGTCCTGTCCAGCTGGACTCGTTCTCTCTTCACCCTCACAGTATTTTCAATAGGATACCCATGCGTATTTCCCCAAAGTAATGATGTCTAAAGGTTTTTACAAAGGCTTTAAACAAATCTAAATCTGTGCTGTTGCCAAGAGGAGCAATCCCACCCTGCTTGCTGTCCTTGCTATGTGTTCCCACGCTACCCTTGCTCACAGCAGGAGTGATTGTGCAGTTGCTTGGTCAGCTGGATCGCTGATTTATTTCCTCCAGATCAAATCCTGAATGTTCAAGTTCTGCAGCCAGAACAAGAAACAGGACAAGGACAGGAGGCCAGGTTATGGGGAGGAGAAGGCCAGAGGCAGCATAGGCTTACATCAGCTTAAAGCAATCGTGAAACCAAACCTTAAGTCATATCATAGCAAAGTACAGCAGAGTGTTATTAATTCCTTGCTGACAGCTGGGAACAGACTATCATTCATTGGGAGACTTAACAGGTTTGTGGATTAACATAATGAGAATTATCAAGAGTCAGCTATAATTCTTTAAATGGGTCCTGTCAGCACGAAGACTGTATGTGTCTTTGTGTGTTTGGGGAGAAGTGGGGGAAGAGCTTAAAATATGCTTCTTGGCTGCCTCTTGGTGAAAAACTGGAACTGAAAGCATTGTGGAATTCTAATTTACTTTCCCTCACATGTACATGGCATTTATTTCATGCACCTTGCCTAATGAAAAAAGACTGACCAGCTTCTGTTCTTCAAATTCCACATTCCAGCTTTCCCAGTGGGTGATCTGGGCTATAAAGGCAATGGGTGGCTGGGGAAATTACTTCATATTTTTAGTGGATTGCACTGAACTTTAAAGAAAATAATCCACAGACATTAGTAACACCACTTCATACTTGAACAGTCTTCTGCATATGCGAAGTGCTGTGTAAGTATGAGGACAGGATTAATCCCTGCTAATTAGTATTATTCATAAAAAGCTGGGCCTGGCTCTCTGGCTGGCAGGAATTCTGCCAAGAGGAGAGCAGGTGATGATATTCCAAGCCAAATAGTGGTGCCGCACACAGGGCGGGCAGGATGTCTCTGCAACACTAAGAAGAAACCTGACTCACACTCACGCTTCTCTCCTGTGACTCCTGCACCTCCCACACTTGCAGGAGAGCATTGCTGCCCCTTGCCTACTCGTGGTGCTGCAGGAAGGACACGTTTCTCCCACCAAATGGGAGAGAGAGAGGTTGCAATGCTCTGTGGTCCGTGAGGGATTGCTCCTGCTAAAGGCATGTCCCATGTCACGCACCTGGGAACAAAGAAAAGCATTGAGCACCACACTGCCCTGCCCTGCAAAGGACACTTAGTATGGTCTGTGTACATCATATATCCCTGTCCTCTTTTTCTCCTTGGGTCATCCAGGATCACAAAACCACAGTTTTCCTGGGCTGACAGAACAGACTTAAGAGCGAGTGGTTGGGAAGGTGTATGCATGTCCCACAGTAGCACTGTGCCCTCAAAATGGGTCAGTACCCGCGAAGATCAAGTCCTTGATGAGAAATAGCCAATGGAGCTGACATCAAGCAGGAAAAGATCGAAGAATATCTGTACTAGATCACATCAAAGGTCTGCCTGGCCCAGTGTTATGTCTCCCACGAACTACATCTCTTGTAGTACATTAAATGTGTCTAGGAGCATTCCCAAGCTTTGAAAGCAGCTGGTACGGGACAGCTCATCTCTGAAACAGTAAACTCTGTCTTTCAGATAGGCAAGTGGCCTCCTGTTGTGGACAAAAGTGTGTCAGGGACCATCCTAGCAGGTTACTAGTACAGTCATGTCCCCATGCCAAGGAACGTCCATGGGCACTGGTTACAGATGTGACCTTCATGGCCAACAACAGATGCCCATGAAAGAGCACAAGAACAGGGCAAGTATGGAGGGATGTGTCACCAAAGACCCTCCCAGGCCTCAGGAACATGTTGAGGCAGATCCTGAGCCAGAAGAACTGCTGCTGTATCTAACAGCCCTTGCTAAGAGTTTTTCCTTGAGTTTACCCAATTAGTTCTGCAATCCCAGGCAAACTTTTAGCATCCACAGTGTCCAAAGAGAGGAGTTCCACAGGTTAACTATCAGGAAGAGCTTTGATGGTCAAAGGGAAGTACCCGGAGCACTTAGCAGCTGTGCAGCACTCTCATCGAGTGGCTGATAAGGAGCATCCTGAGTTCCTTGTTGCTTTAAAACTTTGCAGCAACACAAAATAATTTACAATTCACGATCAGCTGAGAGTCTTCCTGCTGGCCTGGCCTCAGACATAAATGCTGTTATGCATTCCTAGCAGTGCTGCCAGCCTCTGTTACTCAGGACAGAGCAGCATATCTCTGCAGAAACACTGGCCACAGAAATGCTCTGAACTGCTCATCATTCCTAACTCTCACATACAGGACTGAGACAAGACAAGGAATCGTTGTCAAGGGCCATTCAGTGGACTCACTGGCCTGGCCACGGGACAGCAAAACTATGACATAACTCCTTGAGTTTGGGGTCAAAGACCCTGGCCAAGAGTTTCCACTACACAAGCAGAACAAGGAATTGCTACATAGTTTTTCCCAAAAATGTGTTGATTTGCCTCTGCTAACACAAACACACAGAGGACACATACAATTTATTTCTCCAGCATGGTTTTCTCCTTGAGGACACAAAATGGACTACTTGCCACAAAACTTACTAGAGTTAGTTAATGCATGCCTAGAAAACACACACAAAAAATACAGATGACATCTGTTTTAGAACAGACCAAAACCTAGCACACACACAAAAAAAGAGAATGGAAAAAGAAAAGAATTTGGTATTTAAGTCCAGTGGAGACAAATACACATAGATACACACAGGTGTATTTAAAAACTAATAATGGAATTACAGGAGAATAAGATGCAGTCACATAAAACGATAGCTGTGACACAAAGTAAGCATGACTAGAGATCTGTTTGTATGCAATTACCTTCCTCCTCCCCTCCCTGAGCATATTTGAAGTTTTTAATGAGTGGCTACTTCCCATCTGCTGTAACCAAAACATCCTGAGAACATTGACTCCATCCCCTTAAATCTTTGAACCATTGCCTCATTTTGGAGCAGAGAGTTTAATTAGAGACTTGCCTGAGATGACAGAGGAAGCTAATATAGAGCTGTGATCCAAATTCAAGAGCTCCCAGCTCCATGGTGTGCTCAGGCCAGCCTGTCATATTTATTTATTTTTCAGGTTTGCAGAACAGCAGCAGGATTTCAGAAATATATATGCTTTTGAATACACTGCTTGGGTCAACTTCCCCTGTGTCTATCTACAGTAGTTACAAGAAAGTTGAACTTGAGCTATTGTTGCCACCAAATACTAAAGTAAGCAAAATGCAGTGCCCTGGCAGAAATAAACACAAATTTCCTTCCAGAATATCCAGCCTCACAAGGACTTCGTATGTATTGCAGCAAACCTGGAAACAAAACTCTTGAGAAGCAGATCTAAGAAACCTACAACCAAAGAGTGTTTAAACAGGCTCCAATTAAAATGATAGTATGCAGTTAGTTATGTTTTTCCTGAATAAGCACTAATCCTTCACTTGCTTGCTGTTTGAATAAGTGCTGTTTCCATGGGCTTTGCTGACACATTCCAAATTCATCATTATTCCCTTGCTTAATCAGGCTACGCAATGTTCCCCCTGGAGCTTAAGGTCTGTGTGGCCGCTGTGGGTGAAGCGGTGGGAAAAGCCGGAGGTGGTGCAGCAGGAGGGTGTGAGGACAGTGGGGCAGGTACCTACTTTCTGCAGGAATGACACTCCCAGAGTCCTGGCTGGCCCCCGCAAGCCTCAGGCTGAGCAGGCCAACCAGCCAGATGAAGGGGATGGCCACACGCAGCAGGCTCCAGGCAGACGGCAACGCCATGGCTCCCATCAATAATTCACGCTTTCCTCCCTGCCTGAAATGAGGAGAAATAGTGAAAATCGGCACTTTTGCTCCCAGCACGCACCCCACAGAGGAGCGGGCCAGATGTGATAAGCACAGACCCACATGGCCACACCAACCCACATGCCCACACCACTGGCTTGTGCGGTGCACCCAAGGACCAGTTCGCCCAGTACCTGATCTTTCTCGTCGCCCGTGTGCCAGAGCCTGGGAGCAGCTGTAGCGAGCAGGCGAGGCTCCAGCGGCCGCTCTGAGCATGCGTCCCCCCTGCATCCCCCCTTCCCCGATTAGGGTCATTGCCATGGAGATTTGCTATAGCAACACTGAAAAATTGGAGCTGCCAAGTGGAGAAGATTTAAAGGGACCACAATGTGGTGGATGGTTGCTGCTGTGCACCTCCTCTGCCCCCGCTCCCCCAAGGCCATGTCCTCTCCGTGGTGAGCACTGGCTGCTGCCACCCACCTGAGAGGGTCTTAGGCAATTTTTGTGTTTGTTGCTTTTATTCCCAAAGAGACTGTGCTGAAACACGCAGCTGCCATCCCTTGCTTTAACTGATACTCACTGAAAGTCAGATTTTGTTCCGGGAGGTTTCAAACAAGATGAGAACTTGGAAGTTTGCTTGGAAAAATAGAAATCCATGGCCTGCTGGTGGCACTCTGGGCTCTGGGGAGACTCTGTTACGGGCTTCATTCAGCTATGCTGAAAATGAAGTCTTGCAGACAACAGCAACGCTGGCACATGAAGGAACCAGGAGCACCACACTACCTAAACTTGGTAACAGCCCAGCCAAACCCTAGGCACTGAGAAATTTTAAGAATGCTTGCTTCAAGCTCAACTCTTGATCTGAGATTTTGCTAACAGGTTGTGTCCTGAAAAAGCTCAAGCATGAGCTCTCCTGGATAGGGGATCTCTGTGAGTACCTGACTGAAATCAAACGCTCGCAAAGTGGAGGTGATACCTTTTGGGAAAGAGAGAGAGGCTCTCAATACCTGTTTGCCCTAGTGTGTGGTTAAAGACTCATCCTGAAATGTACCTGCTCGATGCCTGGCTATGTCCTTCTCACAGGGGAGGAAGCTCTGTCTCCTCTCACTGGTGAGCAGGCTCCAGCCTTCCTGATCTGTACAGAACAGCTGACCTGACAGGCTGTGGAGGCACCAGCCTTCCTGGGCTGAGACACAATTTATCCCTGGCTTTCTTCAGCCCTGTGGTCTGTCACCAGCAATGTCCTCTGCTGCTATTTCACTTGCTCCTGTGGCTTCCCCAGAATTGCCTCTTACATCCTTCATTTCAATGCTTATGCTTTTGGACCAGGTTAGTTTAAAAGACATATCAAAGGACTCCAAGCTCTTGACCACTTCCTGGCAAAGCGGAATTGCCTTGCAGATGCATGGGAAGACTTTGCAGCACAGCAGCCTGGAGCAGTGGAAGCAATTCCTACAGGAATGACACATTGAGCAAACTTTTTGCTCAAAGTGCAACTGAAACTCAACTTCCCTTGAGTGGAAGGTCCAAATCAAGGTCTCAGTCAATGACATCTTCATAAGGTGAGTCAGGACACACATGTGCATCAAAACAGCTCTCCGGACTTTTTGAGAAGCCAAGATTCCCAATGAAAGCTCTGAATTCAGATGCCTGTAGTGAGGTTGTGTGAGACAGCCCAGTATAACCTTTTTTGTCTCTTCTCAGGCCTCAGATGCCTGTTAAAGGAGCAGTTCTGCAAGAGCCAGGATGTAAAGGAACAACATTATACAGTTTGACTATACACTCATCTAGGGCTGGTCACATAGTCTATCCCTGATCTGCAGTTTTAAATAACACCAAATGGAAATTCTGGCACAAAATCCAAACCTTACACTTCCATTCACCCTGGCATATGTGTTTCTTGTGCATTATGGTCTCCTGGCCATATCATACGTTTCATGAACTTCAACAAAAAGGACAGAAAGGAATTGCCTACAGATGCAATAACCTTTGATGAGGTGGAAAGCACCATTTGTTCTAATATTTTTTCCAGGTATCAATACAGCCATTTCTAAAATTGTAACTATTTTCTAAAATCTTTTTCATAATGGCTTCGTCATTTCAGTAGGAAGGCAGAACAAGCAGTACAACCCACAATGAGGTAAGGAAAGAAATTTGACGTCTCAGGGAGGAATGGAAACCACAGAAATAAGCTGAGGTGTTACCCATTTTAAACAACTGCTAGAACTATAGAAGGGGATCAGAGCAGAGAACTTCAGAAAATTTTTTATAAAGAGAAGCTGAACGTCCTGAAATATGTCATTCCCAGGATGCCAGGACTCCAAGGATGCCTACACACGGTTTGGTCATGTCTTGTTATCAGGCTCACAGCAAAGTTTTTCTATATGCACCCAATAAATCTCTGTGAGAGGACCAACTGTCTTTATCTTGGCTTCTGACTGCTCAACCACCCACTATCCAGATTTGACACTGATTGCACCACAGGAGGAGTCCTTGCTGAACAGGGCTACAGCCATCCAGACAGCACTACACCATTGAACCTGCTCCCGCTTGTGACAGTGGGGAGGATCTGGAGCAGGGCACTCTAGCCATCATCTAATAGGATGGAAGGTGTTATTTCTGTGTTACAGCATACTATTAAGCTTAAAACAATGTCTTTTTTTAAAATTGCTTGGTGCCAACATAAAACAATAAGACTTGCATAAGAATTGCATTTTTAAAGAAAGCATTCAGGCCAGTTCTCACATCAAATGCCATGATCTTTAAGAAGCATGAATAAAGCTTCCAGCTCCTCTTGCTAACAGAACCGTGTGGTCCAGAATGCAGTTCTCAGTTCACGGGGAACAGGAGCGAGTCTGCACAGAAAAGTTGCAGAAATCTGTGTTTTTTCACCTCCAGCAAAGCTGAAGGAGAGAGAGAAGCATGAAAGCACTTGCATGAGTTTCTTTGCTATTATGTTCAGTATTGCCTACCACTATGACCACTGGGATACCAGTATTAAATTTAACTTGAAGGATGAGAAAGTTCCAAGAGATTCATAGGAGTCTATTTGCTGTCTGAAGAATGTTACAGTAATTCCCAGAGAGCTGTTAGAAATCTTTGTATTTTGTTTTCTTTTTCTACAGAGAATCCATAACTAATTATCACTTGCTAACAAAAAGAGTTTCCTCCAAAATAATCAGAAACATCCAGACATCCATTGGGAAGGTGATTAGTGAGGACAGACATCTGGTAACTCTCTCAGAAAATCTCTTATTGATGCATGTTACAGGTATCGAAAGTTACGTCTTTGCAGTGGAGGAAGACAATATACATACGTAGTTAAAATCTCTAACCTTAAAGGCCTGAGTTCAATACATGTGCATAAAGGGGAGGTGCAGGCAAAGGTTCTAATTTTAGAAATCCATTATTATAGTCATGGGAACATATGGCAAATAAGGGTAGTTAATCCCAGTCTAATGTGAAGTGCTAAATCATTGCCTGCGAATGTGGCCACAAGCCATTTCTTGACCTCAAGCAGAAGAAGAAAGCGCAAAGACAGAAGAATCTGTGTCTGGTTAGTATTACTTGAATAATAGAGTGGCAAGAGAATATAGGCACGACCTCGGAAAGGCCAAGAAGAAAAACCAGATGTAAATAGTGAGAAACATGAAAAATAGCAAGAAAGCCGTCTTTAAACATATGGACAGTAAGGAAGACAAAAACCAGAGAGTTTGTTCCCTGTTCAACAGAAGGGGAAAGTTAATGTTGTGGTTTAACCCCAGCTAGCAGCTAAGACCATGCAGCTACTCATGTCATTCTCCTCCTTCCCTGAGAAAGGCAGGAAGAAGAGGCAGAAAAGGAGGGGAAAAGGGAAACAGCTCATGGGCTGAGATAAAGATAGTTCAATAGAACTATAACAGAAAAGGAAAAATAACAGTAACAATCATAATAATAATGGTAGAGGAATATACAAGACATAAGTCACTCTCACTGCCTGGTAAACTGGTGAACTGGCACTGTCTCCAGCAGTGATGGCAAGCCTCTCACTCCCCTTGGCCAACCCCATTTATCTGCTGAGCATGATGTCTATGGTGCAGAATATTCCACTGGCCATTTGATCATTCTTTCTAGGCTCTTCATCAGCTTCTCTGGGAAGCTGAAAAAAGTCCTTGACTAATATTAACATCGCCTGGCAACAACTAAAGCAATATGCATTATATGAAGCAAAGCAACCACTAGAAGAAAAACCTCACAACTCTATCCCAGATGAAATCAGGACAGTGAATCAAGTTGACGCCTAGAAAGAGATACAGGGCTTAGCACCTCTTCTATGTACTAGCCAAAATAAGGTGAACTGGTGAGCAGGAGGCTAACACAGCTAATACCAGTGAAGAGCAGGCTGCCCAGGCAAGCAGTGGAATCGCCATCCCTGGAAATATTTAAAAGACAGCTGGATGTGGTGCTTAGAGACGTTGTTTAGTAGTGGACTTGGCAGTGTTAGGTTGATGATTGGACTTGATGATCTTAAAGGTCCCTTCCAACATAGATGATTTCATGATTTAGCAGAAATTATCTCTGGTTACATATACTTCTAGGTTTGTACCAGGTCACTTTTCTGGGTTTCAGTCTGCAGATTTTGCTCAGGGCTATCACTAGACCTACCTCAGGATATTTACAGAAGAAACTAAAGCAATCACCATCAGTGATTATTGCTGAGAGCTCAGGGAAATGTGAGCTACACCAGCCACGGAAAAGGGTAAATGCAGTGACTATCTTTAAAAGGGGGAGGAGAAACTGGAAAATTCAAACCAGTTTCCCATCAATCCCAGGGAATGTTTTAGGAGTAATAATCCCATTGGCAGTTTGCAAGCATTCAGAAAACAAGAAGTGGAGTTGCAAATAAGGTATTTGTCAAGAATTAAGTCAAACCAGTGCAGTTTCCTTCTGTGACATGGGAACAGGTGTTGCAGGTAGGGAAAAGCCAAATTTCATCAACTTCAGGAAGATTTCTGATGCTGTGTCGCACACAGCATTGTCAGAAGCAAACTGAAGTGACTGCTCTGAGGCCAGCAAAACTGGCTGGGTCTCTGCTGGGAGCAAGAATGGGTCAATGTCACCACGGAAAGATCTATCACATTGGGTTTGCAGACACCACTTAGGTCAAGGATTATTTGGCATTTCATTAGTCAGCTGGATAATGAATGAGCAAAGTGGTTATTTAAGATGTAACATCAGCCTGGGAGTTTATAAGCAATGCTGGGGGAGAGGACTAGCATTCTAAATCATAGAGACAAGTTGAAAAAAAAGGGTCTAAAAACAGAATAAAATTTTAGAAGTATGGGAACAAGGTGCTACACTTCATCAGGAATAATCAACAGCTCATATTTAGAATGGAGAACAGCAGGTTAAGTGGCACTTCTGTGGTGGAGCTAGGGAGTCACGAGTTGAAATCAGTCAACAATATTGTGTCATTGCCAAAACCACGCAATTATACTGGGATATATTAAAAAAAAAATACAAGAGCTTAGGCTGCTTTCAGCAGAAGGTCTGAGCTGTAGCACTGCATCTGGTTTGGTCACTGCCGTACTAGGAACTGGCAGAAGTAGCAGCAGCAGAAGAAATAACCAGAGTTATAAAGGTGCATCAAGGAGGCACCACAAAAGCCCCCAGAAAACTTCTTAATAATAGGGGTGGCACTGGCAGGGATTGCCTGTGAAGGACAAGAGAATATTTAAGCCTGTTGGTATAAATTAGAGATCATTGGGAATGGCATCAGGACAGCTGGCCTTGCATAAAGACAAGGGACAGACTGGGTGACTTCTTATGGATATTTTTCCCTTCCTCTTTTTCGTGATTCTATGATTATGAGAATTTTATTTCCCAGGCAATCACTTCCCAGTTCTCTGTGTTGTAATTCCAGCATAAACACAGACACCCCTGGGAGAAATGTTTTGCCCTTGTGCAGCATCTGAAATTCAGACTATTTCTCCTCCCTCGGTTATCAGGGCAAAGGCATTTTTTTTCTGGTCTAAGCAAGTATTATGGCAAGAATCATAGAATCATAGAATCATGGAATGGTTAGAGTTGGAAGGGACCTTAAAGATCATCAAGTTCTAACCCCCCTGCCATGGGCAGGGACACCTCTCCCTAGAGAAGGTTGCTCAAAGCCCCATCCAGCCTGGCCTTAAACACTTTCAGGGATGGAGCATCAACAACTTCCCTGGGCAACCTGTTCCAGTGCCTCACCACCCTCACAGGAAAGAACTTCTTCCTAATATCTAATCTAAATCTCCCCTCTTCCAATTTAAAACCATTACCCCTCGTCCTGTCACTAGACTTCCTGACAAAGAGTCCCTCCCCAGCTCTCCTGTAGCTCCCTTCAGATACTGGAAGGCTGCTATCAGGTCTCCCCGGAGCCTTCTCTTCTCCAGGCTGAACAGTCCCAGCTCTCTCAGCCTGTCCTCACAGGAGAGGTGCTCCGTCCCTCAAGAGAACGTTACCATTTTGGGATGGGTCACTGATAAAAGAATTCAAAGACATTTGGCACAGCAATGTGCCCTTGTGGTCAAGAAGGCCGATGGCATCCTGCAGTGCACCAAGAACAATGTGACCAGGTCGAGGGAGGTTATCCTGCCCCTCTGCTCTGCCCTGGTGAGGCCCCGTCTGGAGTAGTGTCTAGTTCTGGGCTTCTCAGTTCAGGAAGGACAGGGAACTGCTGGAGAGGGTATAGCAGAGGACCACAAAGATGATTCAGTGGTGCCCAGTGACAGGACACGAGGAAATGGGCACAAACTTGTACATAAGAAGTTCCTTCTAAATATGAGGAGGAACTTCTTCATTTTGAGGGTGGTAGAGCCCTAGAAGAGTCTGATCAGAGAGGTGGTGGAGTCTCCATCTCTGGAGACATTCAAACCCCACCTGGACAAGTTCCTGTGCAACCTGCTCTAGGAGAACCTGCTTTGGCAGGGGGGCTGGACTAGATGATCTCCAGAGGTCTCTTCCAACCCCGTATCATTCTGTGATTCTGTGAGTTGGGCAGCTGCCAGGGCCCACAGCTTCTTCATCCTTCTTTAAATAATTATTTCACAGTCTTGCAGATGAATTGAGAGGTGAGAGGCTGGGGCACTGTAGACATTTCAGCCCATAAACAGAATAAATTGTATTGTCTTTTTTTTTTTTTCTGACAGCCTTCTCAGGCTCTGAGAAGGTCTAAAAGTTAAAGCACCCTATATTTATCTTGTCCCTTATACCATGAGGTAATGATTCACCTTTGCTTGATGGCTCAGTATCTTCTTTAAACACTAAGTCAGAGGTTTGCTGGAAAAAAAGTAGTCTCTCTCATGAAATGACAAATTTGTTTTTGGCATCATTGCTTGACAAGTTCCTCATCTTAGAACTTCCTGGAAAACCCTTCAAGAATCCAGCCACAAGCTGAACCCTGGTGAGACTACGAGTATTTGAGATGCCACAGCTCTCCCCACAATGTCCATGCAACACTGCAAAACAGGGATGTGGCTGCAAATAGGGAGCATGATAAAAACTTAGCACCAAGATCCTTTAATGTAGGAATGAGTCAACACCAAGAGTCCTCTTTTGCCACAGTGTAAGATGTGGGAAAGCATCCAAGCTTGAGCAGTTCTCCAAAAATCAGCTGAAGCCAAGTGTGACAAGCATCTTTAAACACCTTCTAAAGCCTAGGATACCTTCTGCCACACAGGAGGGGCTGCTGTCCAGCTGTTGTGAAAAGAAGGTCACTTCAGGCTTTTGATTTCAAGAGAGATATGTGAGGTTTGCATTTGAGTGCTGGCAATCCAGCAGCTGTTGCTGTGCAGGGGCTGTGTGCTGCTTGTGTAGGCTCAGAGTGCCACGCACAGTGAAGCCCTGCTGCTGCCAGTTGTATCCCAGTCTAGGAAGACAGAAGCATGTCATTTCACTTGCCAGAGAGTTGCATGTAAAAATCTCTTCTGAATTCATGTATTCTGAGAGCATTTGATGTTCAGGAAGAAACTGTTGTCAAGGGTCTTTTTTTACGTGCTGGGGTTTGGGCACATTATCCTGTGGCTACCAAAAGCAGAGTAGCAAAAGGCACAGGCAGTTCTCCTCGGTACAGCCTGTATGTGCATACAAAAAGGGCAGGTGAGGAGAACTCCTTTTATTTAAGGAATGCTATTGACTTCTAGGACATGGTTCAGCCTTCCATGAGTAAAATACAATTTGATTTTACATCATATATAAACCAAACCATACTTTAAATATGCAATATACCAGCTGTCAAAAGGCTTTTGAATGTTCTTCAGTTCCCACTGCAACGCAAGACTGACTTGTGCATTAGCTCTATTCACTGCTGTTGGCTGAAACCAGATACTTTTCACAAGCTGGATGCTTTACGGCAGTGTAGATAGAGTCCAGGTTGAACACAAGACCTGTTCAGGCAAGAAACCATTTGTATCAAATTTACGGCATGGATGAAGTTCTGCCCTTTAAGCGGGGAAGAGAAATAACCCACAACGCCCAGAGCTCTGAAAGTCAACTTACAGCATTAAAGATGGTCTCCAATGAAAGCCTTGACCACAAGCATTCACAAATGCTGGTAACTGGATTCTGGTCCCAAGTCCGTGTCTCTCCCCAGCCCATATATTAAACTGAAAAATTTCAGAGTGAAACCATGGTCAACTTTTTAGTTTGTCGTCGAGAGCTGAATAGATATAGCTTCATAAAACCTGGTATAACCGGCAACTTTAGAGTCTGTTGGGATTTATGCAAAGCAAAATGCTAAGTTTCACCAAGCTCAGTGCAGAAGCCACACAAAATGACAAATATTGTTAATATTGTTTGCCTAAATGAACATTGGTTTGATCAAAATTCATTGAGATGGAACATTAAAATGAACTTTGCATTAGCAGATATTACCATTAATTTGGACTAGAAACAATTCTGCTATACAGAAAAGCTCCTACGTTTTATATTTTGCAGAAAGGCCCCTTAGATAAATATCCTTATGCACATCAAAATGTCATGCAATAAATGTTCTTTGCACTTAAGGCTAAATAGAAGCTGTGTTTTGTCTCTACTTTCTCTAACAATTAATACAAGATCCTAAATGTAACAACTGACACTCCACAGAGTGAAAAAATCCCAGTGATGCAATTCCTTCACTTCTCTGTCAGTGGTACCTACTGGCTTTTGCATAGCTGAATATTTTATGGAGTTTAGGAATAAAATAAAGGAATAGGGCATGAAAAAAGTTCTAATCTGTCAAGGAAAGGCACGGCAAGGAAAGGAGTATCAATGCTTTGAAAACATCTAACAATTGTAGGTAGTTCAGGGCTGAGGCTGCCATTCTGTTTGCCTGAGCATGAACGCGAAGTGTTAAGTGCAGCTACTAGTGCACACACACAGAATATTTAGATCCCCCCACTCTAAAACAAGAAGTTGAGCACTGGCCTCCCTTGAGACCTGCGTCCTGCTTGGAATGGTCCTATGGAATGTTCCTAGGGTCCCTGTGGAACGGGCTAATTTGCATCACCAGTCAGCAGTCTTTCCAGTTGATTTGGATTCTCAAAGAAGAATGAAGCTATATAAAGAATAACGAGAGAGTTGCCAGTCCTGTTCCATTTTCAGGCTCTATTGACAAAGAGAACAAGGTAGAGTTTTGTCACTTAAGTGACCAGAAAAGTGCAGAATCACTTACTTTGATTTAAACAGCAAAAGGTGCTCAAGGCTAATGAAGACAAGGTGATATGTTAGTAGATTTTCAGCAAGTGCATGGTTCAGAGCAGAAATCAAATTATGACAGCCTTGACTATCAGGAAAGGAAAGTGTAGGCAGATTAATGCAAGAGACAGAACATATGCAGATATTTGCATTTCCTTTCTCCTGGCATCCGTGCCTGAAACTCTTTTTCTTATGTTTTAAGCCACTTTTTAAAATTCAGGGACTTAAAGGCCTTGAAAATCCCATCTCTGCCACTCCCTGTCTCTACAAAGTTGCAGTCAGAACAACAAGCTGGTGTTAGAAGGTTAAGAAATATCTACCTGGAGATTAAACTGCAAACCTAAGCATAAAAATAAATACTGTGCTTGAAACTAGAACAACATGCCAGTATATTTTACATTGCGAATTTTATTTAAGAAGTTCATAACACCCAAAGGTCTCATGGTCACCTTCTAGTGCTATTGACATGACAGCTTCTTTACCCCAGACAGCTTTCAAGCACAGTCAGAAAGCAAGAGACAAACACAGAATGTAGCACAGAGAATAAAACAGCACAAGGTGTATAGCGAGAGGGACGCATGCATCTTCTGATGGCTGTATTAAATACATAGGAAACACCAGTTTGGATTTAGCAGGGGCTTTTGGACTGGATTCTGAGGAGAAAAAATGCACTTCTTGTAGGAGGCACAGCAGCAGTTTTAAGTATGATGGGGAGAGAAAACTTGTTTGTACTAACACTTTCCTTTCTTCGTGTTAAAAATGTCGAACTTTCAGAGGACAAGGAAAATACTGTACATGTAGATGATGAGGGACAAGAGGCAAAACAGTGCCAGAGCCATCAAAGACATGAGACCATAAGCCTGGAAGTGATTTCCCAGATCAGCAGGTGACCACAGCAATGTATGTTCACTTTCAGATATTTTTCAGGTGCACAAGTGTCTCTGCTGCAAGAGTTCAGAACAGAAGAGATGATCTGCACATCCAGTGGTCAGCACAAGGGGCAGCTATGACAATGGCTTGAGCAAAAAGCCTAGACAGAAGCAGAGGAAAGGCCATAGGACAAGCAGTGAAAACTAGACAGGACCAGGCTTGAACGTTATGTAGGAGATCATAATATCTGAGTTATTATATAGCAGTTGGCAAATGCTTTGCAGTACCATTTCTTTCCCTTCAAAAAGGAGCTCTTTGAGTGGTCTCTGCAATGTACTGGGCTGCAGAAGCTTACTTATTGGTGCCCCGTCCTCGAGCAATGTGGAAACCCAGAACTTCAAGACTTTCTAAAAGTGTTTGTTTCCAAGGGATAACAAGGAGTGGCTTTCTGGAGAAGAGGGAGGTTTGCTTTATGAATTTGAGAAGAGGTTCATTTCTACACATAAGAACAACTGCACCAGATCACATCAAAGGTCTTCTGAGGCCAGTGCCTCATCCTTGGCACTGAACAATAAGAAATGCATAGGGAAAAATATAAACCCAGGTCAACTACAATGTTTTCCTACAATACAGCTAATCTGCAACAACCTGTGGTTTAGTGACTTCCTGAATCAAAGTTGGTGGTTTTATATTCAACAGTTTGCAATAGTATTTTCAGGCACGAATCTGAACAGCTGCTTTTTAAAACCGTGTAAATTTTGAGCATCAGCAGCACCCTGCAATGAGGAATTCCACAACTGAAACATGCAGTAGGTCAAGAGCATCATCCTCCTATTTGCTCTGACTCTGCCTCCAGCTGGGCTCATTCAGTGCATCCCACTTCTTGTTTGGGAAGGGACAGCAAAGAGTCATTCTCTGGTCACTCATGGTTTTATAAACTTCTGTCTCCTCCTTCTTCAGTCGTCTCGTCTAGCCTGAAGACTCCTAGACTGTACATTACTTCAGATTATCCGAGCTACTTTTGTCAGTACTTTATTTGGTTCTGCTATATGCTTTTGCTCTATAAAAATGGTCTCAACTCTTGTCACCATGTCATATTAAACCTAGAGTTTACGTATTCAAAAAGTTCAAAAGTTTCTATTCAAAAGTTTCTGTTCACTTGAGCAGCTGTGTGCAATTCCCCGACTCTCCTGGTAATAATTTTTTAGAACTGGTGGCACATTAGCTGTCTTCTGCTCTCTTAAAATTTTGGTGGTTTTGAACAAGCAGTCATTCAACTGAAGAAAAATAAGAAAGGTGGGCTTTAAAGGAGCATACAGCAATTTCCACTAGGAAATTCCTGGTTCTAATGGATCTTCTGCAGATGCAAGGGCATTTTTAAGATTTTGAGGAAGAGAGTGAGAAAGTTCCTCCCTTTCCCGCATCTGTCCCGCTCCTGGTTGCTTTCTCTTGGGACAACAGCCATTATGTCCTGTGTTTCACTGCCCCAGTTCTGGCAACATGAATCAGAAGGTAGGGCTGTAGCAAAATGACGGAAGGAAAATATTTCCACACGGTCAGATTTTCTTTTGCTCAAGCCGATGTCTGTGCAGACACCAAGGAAAAAATTAATCAAGGTCTACAGGTGTTTCCAGCTGTGTCAGGACATCTTATTACTCAAGACCTGGCAAAACCAGCAGCTGACTGTGGCTGCATAGGCCACAGATTCCCTCAGTTTTGGGAGCAGAGTTTTCACCCCTTGAACTGTTCTGGGACTTCCTCCAAGTTGTGCAATGGGAATGTTGGCTGGTGTTCACTCACTGTGTGGTAAATTGAAGTGCCACTCATTGCTCCTGCAGTGCTGCCAGTAAGATCTAAAGGGACCGTGGGCCAGAAGAGTATCAGCCCCACCACCCACACTTGCAGTGACTCTATGCAGAGTCATCAGGGAAGGGCAGGTGTTCAGCAAGAAAACCCTGGGCCTAGAGAGAGGGCAATGCCAGACTGGAAGTGAGAATGGAGGCTGCACTGCAGAGGAGAGCCAAGGCAGGTGCAGAGCAAAGCAGAGGAACAAAGCCAAGCTAGAGCAAGACTGGGAAGACCCAACTGCAGCAAAAGCCAAGAAGCTTTGAGATGCCATTCTGCTACAGCCAGGATCAGCTGAAGCCCTCCACAGGAGGCCTTGCTCCAAGAAGTCCAGCAAATGCTCTGCCACTTCTGAGTGAAAAACTGCTCTCCCTTCCCACTCTTTGAGAGTGGAGCTGCAGGTGAGGCTTGCAGTTTCTCTTCTTTTCCCCAGCAGGTGGATATGAGCAGTTCCAGTGCTCCCAGGCTGTGTGAACAGGCTTAGGAAAAACCCACACAGCACAGGTGGTCCTTGAGGGAATTTGAAAACTTAACTGCAGAATCCCCTCTCCAGTTCACTTGGAGCTTCTGTGCTGGCCTGTGTCCTGGTCCCATGCAGAAGGACATGCTGCACTTCTCAGTGTGCAGGAACTGCTTTTCCAAGCCCTGGACAGGTTTGGCAAGCCATCAAGGCTGTCTATCATGTTCCTGTACTCCCCCAGATGTTTGTTACCCTACCTACAGCTCCACTGGTAGAGCAGTAGTTATATTCCATCTCTCACCGCATTCCAGCAAAGTCCTACCAGTTTAGTTAGAGAAGTAAGGCTGTTGGCAGGTGCCCTCTCAAAATTTAGCTGAAGATGTTTTGGCCTTCAGATGTTCACCTCCCATCCACTCCCCAAGTCAGGTTAGCACCCCACAGCCTCACTTTTAGAGCGGTTTGATATGGTTCTAAATCATGGCAAATAAACTGAGAGTACCTACTCAAAATGTTCAGCCTAATTCAGACTTGTAGGTGGACACATACCTTGAATGAAGTGGTAGAGTTGAGGATAAAAATAATCTCAGCTTTCAGGTGCACAAATCTGTCTTTGTGCCTGAAACAAAAAGAGCAGTTTTCAAAGGCAACTACAAAGGAAGACCAAAACATTCAGAGCTCAGTCCACCAGAGAATGAACTAAATATGTGTGACTTAACCACTGTGTTTCACCTAGAGTAAAGTAAGTTCACTCTCATGAAGAAACTTCTTGGCGCTGCATGGATCTGGTAACTTTCCTTCAGTGTGATGTTGAGCAGTTGCTGGTGGTAGCATTTGGTACAGCTGGAACTGGCAAGGCTGCCCAGTCATGCCCTTATTCTCCTTTTTTCATTCTACCCATTTGACCTGCCAAGACAAAGCTATTTAGAGATACAGTGCGTTGAGACTGAAGTGTCCAGGGAAGAAAGGGAAGAAACTAAAGGTTTTTATTAAAGAAAACTCTTATGCAGAAAAGTCAGCACTAAAATATAAACTGTTTTGGTCCTGGTACAGCACACACATACCTCCTCATGACACTCATCTCATTACAGCTGACAGAATTACAACATGCCTGAATGTGGTCACGGCACAGACAACAAACAGAAAGGACTTCCATCATCTTTAATATACAGGCAGAGCCTACAGAAACCACAACTCCTTGTCTCAATATAACTGGGTAAGTTGCCGCAGAGATGTTTTCATTTAGGGGACAAAAACCAGCTGCAAGCGCCTCTAGACCACTGCTGGCCATATTTATCTTGTGGGTTACACTTGGCCAATTCTGATTTAAAAATCAAAGTAGGCAAATTTCCCCCCACTCCAATATCAAGTAACAGATTTACTGAACTAAGCTCTTAACAGCAATTCAGTGGATATTAAAAGAGGGTACTATTTAAAAAACAAACAAACAGACAGAACAGAAAAATACATCAGACACAACCCCCCGATTTCCTCAGTACATTGAGGCATACATGCGTGCAACACGAACTCCATAAAGCTGTATTTTATACAGCTGCCTTTTAAAAACCACTGAACAGGTGATACTCCTTAGCTGGCCTCCAGGATTCAGTTCAGCAGATTTGCAGTTACACAGTCACACAGATTTCTCTTTTCCACCTGAAGAAGCAGAGTTTCTGTCTATAAGAGGGGGGAACAAAAGCAACATCAAAAAATGAACATCAGTGCTTTAAAACTAATTAGCTCCCAAAGAACAGTCTGCTTCACTTTTGTTCTAGGATTTCAGGTTGATTGTATGAGATGAGGCTTGAGGTAACATTCAGAGTTATTGCTTTCTGCCCTGCAAAATAATTTAGCTTTTGCATTATCAGTTGGCATATCCACACAGCAATGCTTTCTGTAACATGGAGAAATTCAGTCCAGTATACATTCTTGTTTTTCACATTAGTGCATTCAATGTCTAGGTGTTGTTATTTTTGTTAAAGTTATTTTTCTTTCTTACAATCTTACTTTAGGTGCACAAACTGGAGCATAAGATCTCAAGCTTGTAAGAGGCTTAAAGAAACCACCTCAAAATCTAGGAGAAATTATATTTTTACTTAAAAAACAGACTCAAAGGATTAAATTTAGAGCATTATAGCCTAGACTCACCATTGAAAGTTATATGGAGAATGTAAGGCATAATTTACCTCTGAATTTAACTTCTCCTGCTTCACTGTTGTTATTGTCAATATGCTGTTAATGCTTAAAACAGACAATAGGTGCTGAGCTGGTGTACAGCAGTCACAGTTCAAATATGTGATGGGATTGTCAGCCTCTTTAAGGAAAGGGGTCACAGACCACTGAGAACAGAGCTCCCCCAGGTGAACTGAGGCTCACCAATACCAGGAGATCGTTACTGCCCACGGGAATTTTCAGGAGGGTGGATTAGGAACTTCCCAGAACTGGACCTGGGTATAATGAGAAAGGCCTGCACCATCTCAGCCAAGTGCGCAAGAAGGGGCTGAGAACAGGGAAGGGACAGCAAGGTGGGGAATAAGGGAAATATGGGAATCCTTCCTCTCTAGTACACACACTTTGGTTTTCCCAGCTCTTTCGAGCATGTGGATTCATTAGGTGCATGGTGGAGCACAGAGCTTTTTGACATCAACATTGTATTGTCATCTCAGTTTGTCTGTCATGAGCTGAAGCTGTATCTAAGAATCAGTCTAACCCAAGAGAGGACAATTACCTTATCATCATAGGACTCACTAGCTGTGGGAAGTCCACTCACCAAATTAATTGCCACTGGTGTAACCAGCTACACAAATAAAGGTCATTGTGAGATACCAGCTCTAAATGCCAGTGAAATCCATCCTTAATCTGCCTGTCTTGTGATTTTTACATGAGACAGAATTGCCACAGGATTAAAGCCTGTGTTTCAAAAGCTGTGTTATCCATTGACCCACATCAGCTGAAGGCACTTAGAGCAGATACGGGCTGAGGCATCCTGCTTACCACCTGCCACCTTAGTACACCAAAAGCTACCTATTTGTTGGGTCCGTTCCTCAGCTGAAAAATCACTAGATTCAGCCCTGTGGTACTATATTAAATCTGGTATCACTTTCGATCATTTCAGCTACTCTGCAAGACTGAAAAATCTGATCAGACTTTGCTGATCACCAAAAAGACACTTAATCAGCAGCTTCTAACCATCACCTTGACACCATTTGCAAATATTTGAACAAGGGAGGCTGACAGCATACACACAGCTTTGGAGTTAATCCCCAAGGCTGCTTACCAGCTTATATATCTTTAATAACATTTTCAATCCTTTGTTTTCACTTTCACGGGCACATCTAACTTCATGTACTTTGAACATTCCAAATAACCATTGACAGTTTAGAAATTAATAAAGCACAAAACATATGGCACTAAATACAGTTTTGCAGACTGTTTTGTGAGCACGATCACAAAACTATTTGCACATGAGTTAGAGCACATTTGGGGAAAAAAAAAAACAAACCAAACCAAACCCCAAAAAACAACAACAACAAACAAAGCCCACCCAAAACCAAACAGGGCAGGGTCCAGATTCTGAACCTACGAAAAAGCTGGTAAGATTCAACTAAAACCGCAGTTCCTGAGCTCTTTGAAGTTGCAATGCAATACACACTGGTTAACTCTGAAAAATGTGTTGGAGTAATTATCTATAGTGCAGACTTACAGTGAACTGTGTAGCCCATGGAGTGTATTTATTTTATGGGATTTGTTTTATGGCCTGCTCCCTGCTGGCCTCTGTCTTGGGCAGCTTTTAGATAGGGAGCAGTAGGGAGCTGGCTGTGAATTGGCTGACTGGTTTTGATGGTAGCAGCTCCCCCCCAGCAGCACAAGAACCATAGTTCATGATCAGAGCTGCACCTGCCACATACTGTACTTTGGCTGAGTGGTGGATCCCAGAAAAGACTGCCCAGGCTTGGTTACTGTTGTTAAAACAACTAATCCAACCTGCAGCCTGCTCCAAGGAGCCAGCAGCAATGAAAGGGTGGAAACCAGTACACTGGGGTGCAAACAGATCTGGTATGTGCATGGTTAGGTGCCAACCCTTCTCTTACTGCCTGAGTAAAGAGAAGCCAGCCTGTCAATCAGTAAGTGATTATCGCATCAGTGTAGGTTACAAGCATGTCTCGTCTCATAAAAGGAAAGAGATACAGCCTATGGCCCTCATAAAAGGTTATGTGACCTAGGCTAGAGTCAGGTTGCTTGGTGAGACACCGTGCAGATCAACACAGGGCCTAATCAAATGAGAGAACTCTTGAGCTGTGCAATAAAAAGATATGGTTTCCCCAGTATGGAACTGCAGGGTGAAATTTGCAGGAGGAATTAAATGGTAATTTCCTCCCTAATCTTTTGGCAATCCCTCCCCCTCCAACAGAGTTAGGAGCTGCCTAGTCATCATCTAAAAATCTTGTCTGCAAACAATAGAGAGATTTTCAAGGAAATGACTGCCTCTAGGGAAATATTAACAAAGGGAATTGTATTTCTGAGGACACAAACATTTGCCCCACTAAGCAGCAAAACACACCAAAATAGTCAAATATAAAATATATATGTGGCTAAAAGCAATTGTCTTAAAACTCCCAGTTTGCATCAAATTGAGCCACAGCTGAATAATAAAACTAAGAACTGAAACCCTGTGGAAGGCAGTTCCAAGAAGTTCTCAACTATTAAATATTTCCACATCTTTTGAAGATGTAGGCAGAATTCCTAGCTTAGTGAATGGAATAGGCCTGTCCTAGTCCAGAAGCACTGAAGGATCTCAATATGGATTAAATTATTTAGATTTTCAAGAGACAGGGGTTGGGTTTTTTTATGAGAATGTATCATGGAGCCACATTTTTAGGCTTGCTGTCAAATTTACAACTGTGGAAGTCAGTAACAGGACATTCTTTTCAACTGAACCATTTTTATAACCTTATTTTCTCTCCTTGGCTGTCTATGATTTTTATTTTTTAAAAAGTATTAAAAAGCAGTTGTTATCTTTGGGGCTCTTATTGCTATTCCTGCTTTGGAGATCTATATTTTATAAAGCTTCTCTCTTGGTCTGCAAGCTGTAGGTGTCATATAAGTCACTGCCATGGCCAGACAACCAGAGAAGATTTTAGTAGTTGCGATATTTTTGACTTAAGATTTAGAAATTCTGTTGAAAAGTTCAAAGGTTTGTAAAAGAAGGAAAAGGTGTGGTAGAACTACTTTGCAGCACAATCTGAACACTTTGTTTGGGCTGTACACAGTGTTCAGCAGATGTATTCATTAACAAGATTTCTTCATGAAGGAGCCCAAAATACATTTGACCTAAAATTATTGAACAGATTTTGTTTAACTGTAAATGTGCTACATACCAGTCTGGTTCTGCTAGAATATTTGTTTGGGGTTTGTAGTATGTCACAATTCAACGCATTTTCACTCCTGCACCTGCATTTTCACCTAAACATCATGGACCCTGCTTGAAGTTACCTCAAGCCACTCTTCAAAGATGCCAGTTCACAGGCTTTGAACTGTGAACAACCTAGATTAAAGCAAAAAAATTTGAGTGCCTTCTGTTGAAAAATCTGTGCAAGAGTGTGGATATAGCACTTCAGCCAAAGGGTACACAGGAGGTGGGGAAAAAGTTGTCCTCCTGAGACACGGCTCTGACAGCAGCTGGGACACAGCTAGTCACAGATTGCAGGCTAGAGCACCAAGAGACAAATTCAACTTTCCTCACAGAAGGAAGATGCCAGCCTTGGCAAATTCTCCACACTGACTGCAAGCCAAACAAGTTTCGTTCCCTGTGCTGCTCTACTTTGTGGCATTTTTCATCATTATAGAATCAGAGCAACGTAAAATGTATCTACAAGATGATGTTTCCCCCTTTAGCCTCTCCCCGGGGGCAAAAGCATGTACAGGGAAGTATTTTATTTTAGTAGGCTTTTTGTTTGAGTTGGCTTTCTCCTTTTGGGTAATAAATACAAATTATGCTCTCACCTTACTCCCCCTAATGTAAAAACAAAGGTGTGCGCTCAGTATTTGGAATGAGAATAGTAGCACTAATGGCTGGAACTCAGCCAGAGAAAGGATTGAGGGCTGGGGACTGTCGGTTCACCCTTTCCTAAACTTCCTACTGTCTGTGATACCCCAAGGCAGAAGAATTCCACAGATTATTGCACAGAGAGGTGAAATGTGATTACCTGGCCTTACCTTAGAAGACAGTACAGTACAGCTGACTGTCTTGTGCAGAATCCATCCACCTTACCAAATTTTATTCACAGCAATTTTTCCATATCAAAAAATATATATAGTATATTAAATCTTTCCTTACCCGCGTGTCTAGATTGTACGCTGTCTTCTTTAAATCCTGCAGAGCCCTCTGCATGAACTCAAATGCATGGCAATCAACACAGGGACGACCTAGGAGAGGATTTAGTAGAGCATTTAGTAGAGAATCATGACTACATGACATTAAGTATTAAGTAGAAGGAATAAACAGTGATTTTGAGTGTGAAGTGCTACAGAAAAGAGTCCACAGAATGAGTAGTGCTGTATGTACTCTTAAACAACCTAGGTTATTGTCAGTGGTCCACCATGATGGTCCACCCAGTCTCTTAATCACAAAACAATTACTTTGACGAATTAGTATTAAAAATTTTCTTCCTCATTTATTGTTGGTCCCGTCATCCTTCTTTTGTCAAAATTCTTAGTGTGGAATTGCTAACCCCATAATGTGAGTCTTTCATTATGCTCCACCAGCCCTTAGCACATTTTCAACCTCATCCTCAGATTTTTCACATTTTTCAGAAATTACCTCTGAAACCATGAACTTGTTCCCTGGAAAACCGTGTCTCCTAATCTCACAAATTTGACCTCCAAATAGAAAGCTAATGGAATAAAATTGATTACCAAGAAAGATCACTTAGCCTCTAACTTTGAATACAATATGCCTTTGTCCAAAGCTAGTGAAGCAAGCAGCAGACAAACACGATGCCCTGCCATGACTGGGCGGTGCTGATAAGCAGAACTGCTGCATTTTGGAGTAACCACAGCATTTAAGATAGTATTCCCATATCTTGATATCCAGACTGAAGGTCAGGAGGCTTGCTTTGCCTTGATCATCATGTAACACAAAGCTGCACCCCCACAGATAGCAGCACTGAGACAGAACAAATATAGACACGATGAAATGTCTTCAAAATCCTCAGGCTCTACATATGCTCTTATTTGCTTCTCAGTGCCTGTGCCTCTCTGGCAACTTCACAGGAAATATTGCGCAAGTGAGAAATTTTGAGCACAGGTTTGGTTCGATCTTTGAGGTCTGGTAAGGAAGAAAGGATGAAATCTAGAGTGATGTTGGAAAACCCTGCAGTGGCTGTCAGCCTGTTTTGCAAACACTTGATATTTGACTGATTACTACATGCCTCTGATAAGCTTCAGTATCAGCTTCCAGCTCATGATCCGTGTGCTAAGAGGAATCCTGCCTGCTGGAGAAAAGGAGTCTGCCAAATTCTTTAACTGGTGAGGGGGAAAAAAAAAGAGATAAAAAATAAACACTGAACAGTATTACAGATTTCCTCTTTCATCGTTGTACCACCACTCAACCTTAGTGTTACTATCTATGCACCAAACATAAGGAAAGGACAGCATTTTTCCACATCCAACAAACTGATGCAAGGACCTGCCATTATATTTATGATGTAAATTAAACTCAACACAGATGAGCAAAAGAGACTTAGGTGGCTGAAGGCTGCAGGATTAAGCACTGACAAATTGTGCTGCCTTGGCATTTTCATTTTTTATAATAATAACTACTGACTTGAATATAGTAGACATCACCAAGAATGAAATATGTAATGAATAGTCAATGTCAGTCAAAAAAAGCAAGTCTCAAGAATGTTTCTGAAACAGGGTGATTTGTGGCATAGAAAAGGTTAACACGGTGAAAGGGCCGTACAAAAGAAAAGGTACAGAAGAGTGGCAGATTTCAGGTACAAGGAAGACAACAACAGGCAGGAGGTAAGGGTAAGAGAGTGGAAAGCACTGGATACAGGGGGAAAATGGTACTGGTATGGTATCAAGTTGTGATTCTTAAAAATCATAAGCAAGACATGTCCAAAATAGTTTGAATTGTGTAGACAAATTTCAGTGATATGAAGCCTTGCAATGTTAAAACTACAGTACAAGCTGTATGAGAGGACTGTGGGGTGGTACGTACTTTCAGCTGGGATGGCTGTCCCTGCTTCTTGATCAGATCTAACAGGCTCCACGAGAAGCAGTGCAACCACCAAAACTAAAGGAACTGTAAGGACCACTCTTCTTAGAAGGCAGGGTGCCAGCATCTTGGGAACAGGTGCTTCTCTGTTTATAAAGAAATACAAACAAGTCAGTGGGGAACATTACAGACACAAGGATTTTGTTACAAAGAACTTAATGCTTCTGATGGCTGCAAGTGCTGGCAGTCTTCCTTTGAAAGAAAAAAAAAAAA
>VXBW01001611.1:822714-852221 GCA_013400375.1 Thinocorus orbignyianus
AAAAAAAAAAAAAGTCAGATTTAGAGCACAGACAGAAGTTCTCTGTACTTTTCCAGCAATGCACATAAAACCTAACTGAGAGAGAATGTCCTTAGACATGAAGAAGATGACCAGAAGTCCCTAAGCAGTTTGTGGTTTCGTTTGCAAGTGAAGTGAGGATGCCAGCAACTTACCCTGCTCTGTGACTCTAATCTTTTTCCTAACTACACAGTCCTGGACCAGCACAAGAGGCTGGACAGCTGCTTCACTGCTGGATTTCAAGATCAAAACTGCAGGGATTAGAGTGCTGGCTGAGACAGACCTGAACCTGGAATTGAAGTTTTTACCCACTCACTTTGCTTTATTGATGCATCATCTTTACACAGGTATAGAAACGGAAGCTGTTATCACTAATGACACACCACACTGATCATAAAAACTTACTCCTTTATGAAAGTAGCTGAAAGAAAACACTTCTGTTAAACCTATCTCATAGGTAGAATTTCTAACAATAAATGCATCAAAATTCTTGTGACCTTCTGTTTCTCCTCCTAATCAGGGCTTCAGACCTTTATTTGCAGCCCCCCATTTGTTCCTGCACATCACAGCCAGACCACACGATGCCCTGAAGTTAGGTACGGGCTGGTCCAGCAACACCTCCCTTTCACACAGAGGTAGAATTTTTGTTAAGTGTACAGGTCTCAAATGAAGCATTTTCTTGATCCAATAGGTTATCTGCTCAGATCAAGAGGGCACATGGGAAACGTGAACTGGCTCAAACTGCAACTGTCTATTATAGATCTCAGTCCAAGCCTCAATGATCCTGGCAAGCTGCTAGGGTGGTCCCTGGTTCAGCCAAGTTTACCTTTCATTTCTGTATGTTCAAATGGAAGAAAGAAAGAATCAAACAAGGTTAATTGTAGTAACAAAATAAAATCCACATGAACATTCTCTTTAGCTGAACCCAAGAAAGCAAGACAAATTCTCTACCAGATTTTTAAGTCATTGTATATTAAGCAAAAAATGTTGCATAAGAACATCAAATCTGCATGTGCCGGATTCAAGAGTGCAGCACTCCCCAAAGCAGACTGTATTTCACATTTGAAAGGGCAACAGAGGGAGGCAGGAAAGAAAAGGTTTTTCCCCATCTTGCCACAAACACAGAATGGAATAATCTGTATGCAATATATGCAATCAATACCAATATATGTATATATATCTGTATATATATTTATGTATATCAATATATGAAATCCACCATTTCAGACACAGCTAATCTGAAGCTGCAAATTCTGCACAAACACAGCACGTGCAAACAAGCGATTCATTCAGGAAAGGAACAACACTGTCCAAATCCCCTTCCCATGCACCTCAACCTAAACATAAGAGTAGGGGGTGGATCAGAAGCGAGAGACACACATGTACATGTAGAGTCACAGATATATTTGGGCCCACAGCAAAAAATAGATCTGGTAATGTAATTCCTACAACCTCAGAACTGGGCTTCCTATCCCTCCCACCATGTAGAAGCGATCTGATGTGATTCTTTTTCTTATTTCTACAATCCTTAAAATAAAGGGATTAAAAAGATAACAAGTGGCTTGAGCTTTCTATTTTAATTAATGGTGATCTACAATCAAAGCAAGTACAATCAAAGACACCGAGCTTTGCAAGAGAACGCAGCAGAGTGTTTCCAAGTAGTAGTAAATTAGGATAATACCAGCCTCCTTTGATAGTACCCAATGCAGAAACCTCCTGGTCAGCAGGAGCAGAGGTAATTCTCGTAGTTGGCTACGAGTACTAGAAAGGTTCAACAAAACAAAGGAGATAACGCTGTTAAACTTTTTCAGGGTATCTTACACATCACCCACCCCAGCGTCAGCTCAGCTTTGTATGTGAGCTCCACTGAAAAAGAATTCTTCTCCAAGTCCAGCAATCACCTTAGGCCACATCTAACTACTGCCTCTTACTTATTTCGCGGGAATTTGCTATCTGCAAGGAATAATCATGACAGGCTTCAAGGGTGGTCTCTCTCTGCAGTGCAACTGGGAACGGAGACAGATCTGTGCATACTTCTGTGAAAGAGAAAAGTCACCCCCTTTACCAAAGGAAAAAAATATCAGTACCTGATCTCTCTCTCGTCTTTGTGATGCTCTCTTTGAAATGGCCACTGCAAACTGCTAACAGAACAAGTGCAGCATTTCTGAGCATGTGCACTGTCTCTTTTTAACCTTCTCTGAAAGAGGTTATTACCATGGGGAGATTTCTGCCATGGCAACAATGCAGAGCACTGCAGCACACAGCACAGATTTAAAGAGGAACAGGCTGTGTCTCCCAGGTCTAGGGAAGGATGCTTCTGCTTTGACATGCGATTTCCAGCAGTGACTTCCCTGCTTTGGCTACAGTTTTTAAAGGTGGGCCATTTGAATCGTCTCTCTTGAAGTCCGCTGAATGGTTTTCCCAAAGTCTGTTCAGCTGGATGTGGTACCCGGTTCAAGTAACTTGCCACCTAGTCCTGAAAATAACCATGGCAAATTACATTTGCAATATGGGAATCCAGGAAAAGCTTTGGGATTGCATTTAGGAACTGTTGGGCATATCACAGCTGAGACTTTGGTGAAGGCTGGCAATTGTTCAGGCCACAGCTTGCCGTTTGAAGGGAGTTACAGGGGTCAGAAGTACCCATGCCTGCTCTCCTGGGCGCTTCTGCAATCCCTTTCTCAGGGGAAACAAGACCAAACTCAGAGTAAACTTCACCCCTCCTTTTCCAGCCTGTTCCTATGTTTCCCTTTCAGTGTCCCCCGCGCTGTACTCCAGAGCAAAGCTGGCAGCATTTGTGCTGAATGCCACACAGTGCTGGAGCGCAGGTGATAAAAGGGCTTTTGTCAAAGCAAAGCTAAGTTCAGGGGTCACATCTCCCCCTCAAAACACATTTCCCACCACAAATTAGACACCATCAGTTCTTGTTCCAGAGAGAATGAGCATAGCCGAGGGCAGACACAGCACAGAACTTCAAAGGGATGGTGCTCTGTGTTTGCTTTTAGCCAGTTCAACGGGGAAAGTCAGAGGCACTCTGACTAACCAGGAAGGTTAGGCACACAACTGTTTTTCTTTTATTTCCCAGAATTATGACTAAATTGCTGGCTAACATTTTTCTTTTCAACATGCTCTAAAATCTCTCTCTCCTGTACAGCCCTAGGGGAATGGTTTGCTCCCATTAATTCAACTTTTTAAGTAAGATGCTAAAATTTCAGGATGTTCTGCGTGTAACTACATGAAGTTACAGCATCCATGAGCAGAGTCAAGAGGGGACTAATTACAGTACTGCCGTCCTTATATCTCACAAAAATGGAAAGATGGGGAGAATAATTTTTATAAACTCTTCTTTTGGACAAACAAGATTTAATATTGTTCTTGCAGGGATAACCATACAGGATTTGGTCTGATTAATTATCTGCCTTACAGATTACAACTGCAGAACTTTATTTATGACTTATCTATTGCGTGCCATCTAATCTCACACCCTTGTGTCTCTTCCTGATAAAGAACATAGATATTCACATATATATATACACACAAATATATATTTAAATGTATATGTGTGCCTTTTCTTAATCCCCAGTAAACCTTACCCTGTTCTCCTTGAATCCCGTACTTTCTCTGTCACAACATTAAAACCAAGCAGCCAGCTCTGGTACCTTGGGTGTTCTCACTGATTCATTCTTCTAGACCCATGCAATGAGCTTCTGACTCCATTAAACACAACTTTAGAAACTGGTTTCTGCCATTCTCAGCTGCCAATTTCCTTGCTCTGAGCACCTCATACCAGCTACTGTGATCTCCCCTCTTTAGCCTTGTCCTAAATCTACTTGTTTTACAAGGAACAACTTCCTTTTTAGCATTTTACCTGCATTTCCTCTTTATTCACTTCTCCCAAGTCTGTATTGCGTTAAGCATCAGCTTTCCTCTTCAGCGAGACTAGTATTTTCTCAACCAGAAAATATCAATTCACCAAAGAGACTTTCCAGAGAGGAGGTATTTTAGGATATTTTCATTTGGAAAATGTTTTGAAAAAAAAATTTTGGATATTTTTCAAATTGAAAATCTCTGGCTTTTTTGCTTGAAAATTATTTCCTTTTTAAGCCTAAGCTTATCAGAGTGAAAATACACTTCGTGCTTAGTTCATGGAATTGGAGAGCAGGAGCAGCTCTTATCTCAAGGGTATTGGGGCACATCCCCTCCAGAACGTTACAACCCCAATAAAATCTTTCCTACTCTTATTTCCCTCGTGTAGGTAGTGCAGATGCCGGCCCTAGGGCACCCCAAAACTGGAAGTACAGACCAGAACTGGGACTACACAACATTTGCACAACAGCCCTCAGTGGCTGCTTCACTGGTGTGCCCAAAGTTGCAGTGGTGCTTACACAGCACTTCGGGCTGAGTGTGAAAAGGGACATTTAAGTGAAAGCTGGAGCGACCTGACATGCCGCTGCCCAGTGGGATCATTCATGAGGTAAGGAGAGAGAATTTATGGTTTCTTTGTATAATGAAGTTGAATGCTTTGGATTTCTTTTTGAGATCCCCACCAGCTAAAAAGCATCAAAGCACTGTTTCTGAGATTTCCATTTTTCATCTTGATAGCACATGTTTTGATACTATAAATATTTTTGTGGGATTGGGAGAAAAGCTCAAGCCGTTACCTTTAAGCCTCTTCTCTGCTTGGTCTCTCCTTGGCTCTTAAATCTCATGCTCTGTCACAGCAGAAAACTTTCTTCCCTCACTAAAGATAAGATTCTGTCACTTCTCCTGAAGACACTTTTATGCTTTCTCACAGCCTGCCCTCTAAATCATGGTAAAAATCTCCCCACAAGGTACCATCTTGTCTCCCATCAAATCCTCTTTTAAGCTTTACCTCTGCCACGAATCCTACAAAGCGCTGCTGCCTGGCAGAGCCCGGGGAGGGAGCTGGCTGTGACTGCTGATGGTATGCAAATGTGCTCGTTATACCAATATCTGGCTGCCTCACACCTCTGGCTGAGCCCCCTGCCTTGTCAGCCCCTCCTCATCCCGGGCTGTGAACGCCGGAGGGCAGGGGCTGTGTTTGCACTTGCTGGCGCAGCACCACAGGCTGAAGTGTTGATTGAGGCCTTCAGGCAGAGGTGATGAATAATAATCTCAAACTACCTAAAGCTGATGGCATTGTCCCACACTCTGATATATGAGCTATTCACAGAGCAAGGCTCTGATTCTTTTCCTTCCAATTTAAAGCTCTTGGGACATGTCAGAGTGACCAGATTAAGAAATGAAGCATTCCTTTGTTCCCCAAACAGGTCTCACATATCTTGGTAGCAGCAAGTAATTGAAACTGTTCCTCCTTCCATTTTCCTCACCAGTAATTTTAGGAATAATTTCCTTGTCGGTAACTCTGATTCCTGCAGTCCCTATCTGTCACAGTATGGCTCACCCAAAATCATTCTAGTCCCCAGAAGTACAACACTAAGGCTGGGCTCATGTCCAGGTCTGAATTTTCCACACAGCACTCAGGGAGACCTGCCCTGTCAGAACCACTTACTGATTTTGGATGAGATACTGAACTGAGGACAAAACTTTCAGCATCTCTCTGGGAGCTGAGAAGCATTTAAAAATCCCATGGCAATGTCCAGGCAGGGTTAGCATTACCTGAGCTGTCCTTGGCTTGCACTCCCCCTGTCCACCCTCCTGCACACACATCTTTGGGGAAATAAGCTGTGTTCCAAGTTCTGCTTGTGCTATTTCTAGGTACATAATAGTTGCAACTTTTAACCAGTTTGGTAAGTCCAGAGGGATGTCTTGAGTACTTTGCAGCAACTTTACAAATATGCAGCCATATGAACGGGCTCTGAACCGGAGGGGAACAAACTCCTCTCTTCACAAGCACCCCATTCTAGAACCAGCCTCCAGAGTCCAGGGGCCTCTTCTAACATGGGTGGCCTAGAAAAGAGAAGGTCTCTTAGCTGAGAAGCAGTGCACAAATTGCCAGTTTCCTTGCAAAGGCTGCCTTGAAAAATAGCAACCGAGGAAACTAAGGGAAATGAGACTGCTAAAATTGGCAGCTTATCAATGACCCCTTTTCCCTCAAAAAAGATGTCTGCCTAAGGACTTTCAAACTTCATAATCCAGAAGACCAACAGACAGGGGGCTCCATGTCTGTTTCCTGCCCTAGGAATCTACTGCTTTGCTGCCAGTTACCCAAGACTGATCCAGGATGGCTTGTGTGGCAGCAATACTCGGATCTCATTGATAACTGAGATTTCTGACCTTGATATCTCTATTATTTAATGGCTTAAAGATGGACATACATTCATACATCTATGTTTGAAAACAGCGTCTTTCACCTGGGTTCATGTTTACAAAATATTTGCAAGTTGGCAGATGTGGCTTCTACTTTTAACAATTTTTCTCTCCTTTCTACAATGACAGCGCTACAAACCACAAGCTGGTTAGCGCAGTACTACTCTGATGTTGCAGTAACAGTGACCACACAGCTTCCAGCTAAGGTCTTTCTCACGGCAGCCTCCAAAATGCCCTGCGAATGAACTCCTCATTTGCAACCCAGGAATGTTTTTTAGACACTAGCCAGTGACAAATGAGCAATTAATGTTCCTTAAATACCATTATAGAGGTCACAATCTTGGCCGAGATGCTGGAAAACAGACCAAGCTAAAAGCACAGCTAGTTACAGCATAAGCAACTGAGTCAAGAATAAGTGATCAGAGCTGGGACACACTTCCATGCTCAGGAGGTCTAGAACTCAATCTAGGCAGGGATCAAGTTCTAACACACACTCACTAACAGATTACACTCCCTAATTCCTCATTGTCAACTGGTTTTCATTCTGGAAGGGAGACACAGTGACCACCAGAGCAGAATGGGTTATTTGTTCCTTGGTGAACTTTCTCTAACTGCTGGGGGGAAAAAAGTGGGTCTACAACTCTCAGAACAGCAGACTGAGTTCTTCACTGGAAAGAACAAGCATGAAGAATCCAATGTCAGTCTCCTCATTTACTAAGCTGCTGTTAGCAGTAGCAACTACTCTCAACCAATGTTAGCACCCCTGGGTGCCAAATGTGCTGGCCAAATGCACTGCAGGGCACTTCCCACACTGGAGGAGATGGCCTGCGCACACTCTGACATCCAGCCTTGGCTTCTAAGCAATGCATTCTTCCATTTCCAACATCCCAAGATGTATCTTTGCTTTCTTCCACACCTGCCCTCCTGGTTATGTTATAGGCTTTCCCTGCACGCTGCTGTAAATGACATGAATGTATGCAGAAAGACAGCATCTAGGCTCTAGCTAGTACAAGACCCCATCCAGTTCTAGGCAGATAAATGTGTGGCATCTCTGCTTTAAGACCATTCATTCGCTGTGCACTGCCAGCACCTGTTAGAATACACAAGGCAGTTCAGTATCTCATGGCCCAGCAATCTCAAACTCATCTTACAAAACACGACAGTTCTGCAGCTCTGAGCCTATGCAGAATGCACTTCAGGAGAGCTGAGTACAAATCAATCTCGTTGAGGGCACAAGTAGCTTCAGAAGAAATCTGGTGCATCCAGAGTGTGACCAGAATTTGAAAACGTGGCCAAATCTTCCTCTCAATAAAAGCCTTTCAATAAACAGCAACCTCCCAGGAGGGTGCAATGCTGAAATGCTCCACTGAAATGCTGCTTTTACTCCTGAACTCTTTCTACTTTTCATATCTACCCACTTTAAAAGCAACAAAATCCCTACAATTGGCAAAAAAACCCTGTATTATAAGGGGATGAGGATATAGAAGGGAAAAAATATGCTGTGATGGTAAGTGTATTAAAAAACATAAAACAGATGGATATATATTATTTTAAAGGCTGGCTAAATTGGGCTTTGAGAAACCTGATCTAGGGAGAGGCATCCCTGCCCATGGCAGGGGGTCTGGACTAGACAATCTTTTTAGGTCCCTTCTAACCCAAACCATACTATGATTCTATGATTAATAGATGACAATATCTTAGAAAAGCCAGGAAAAAGAGTATTTTCCTCTTGCAGACAAGAAATAATAAGCTGCCCATTCATACAAAGAAAACTCTTTGTGCTCCCATCCCTCTCCATGGAAGGGCAAAAGAAGGAGATAATGATCAATTTAATTTTGTCAAGTAGGTTGAAGGACATGTGGTGAGCTGCCCCAGATACAGGTCAGATCGAAGGGAGATCTCCTTTTGTGGAGAAAAGAGCAAGCATGGTCAAGCAGGATGCAGACAAAAGTGGAGAGCTGAAGTTAACACAGCCGCAAAGCAAAAGTGGTAGGAGATAAGAAAGTACGTTGGGCAGGGGAGAGAAAAAGAAAGGCTAATTTAGCTGGAAAAGTGGAGGAAAGATCCATTTTCTTTAAGCTTTCAAGTCCTCAGACAAGACCGGTATAGTTGTGATGGACAAGAATGCTTTATATTTGGAGGTGAACAACTAATAATTTTTTCTAGACCTTCTCAAAGAACTCGGTACACACCACCTTGAGAAAGAAACACATACCCTGACTTTGACTGTCTAGTACTGATCCATGACCTACAAAGTGTTGCTCAAGGGATGTAGACATCAGAGTAACATCATCAGGGTAACACATCATAGGGAATGGGATGCCATCATGCAACTTGGTTGTATGGGGTAATCTCTAGACATGTCCCATATACCATGGATTACTGTTTTTAGAAATTTAAACCTTGGCAAATCAAGAAATACAGGATTTTCACTGTTATGCTGGAACCCAAAACTGTCAGAAAAATTTGAGCTTGTCTGTCTGATAGGTGAACTGACCCACCAAAACAGCTGAACACTTCTTCCAAAATTCAGCACTGCATCAATGGGGACTTGCACAGAGGCTTATACAGTTTTAATAGCTTGAAACAGTGCTTACGGTTAAAAGTACAAGCAGGTTATTTACAATGCAGCCAAATTTTCAAGGTGAGGAGGAAGAAAAATAACAGAACATATTTTACCAGGTGCTTAGAGGCGTGTACCTGACAGTATGGCAGTTGAGAGAAAAGGAAGTATGTGTCTGTCAACTAAGCATTTGCCTTTCTTATTTTGCCTCTGCTCCTTTTATATATTCCTTTTGTCTCTTATACCAATTCTGCTGTAATTATTCTTCTCTCCATCTCTGTCTCTTAGTTCTTTGTCCCCCGTTTGACATCCTTTGTTCTTTCAGCCCCTGATACTTTCCTGCAATCTGATGCTCAGCTGCAGTGTGTGAACGCTGACCCCTGGTTTGGGCCCTCCGCTCTGAGTGCAGTTAGTGACCTTCCAAAGGTTCCTTATGCACCTCTCAACTACTCATCTCTCTGCCAAAATGCTCCTGGTTCTCTAGAAAGATGGCTGGAGCAAACACATTGGCTTCTCATCCCCTCGTAGCTGACAGCCTGGCATGCTATGCTGGAAGAGGTCATAGACTGCTTTGTAAAGGGCAACGTGGGGTGTCACTGAATGACTACGCACTTGTCCCATCTGCCAGAATTAGCATCAGCTCAGCTGGCTTTCTGCTCCTAACACAGCCAGCTCCAAGCAGTGCAGACTGTAAACAAAGATGCAGATGAATGTAAAACAAAGAGAGACTCCTCTTTTTAAAGTCATGGAACCACCTTGAGAACTTCTAATATGCACTGAAGTCTCTCAAAATATTGTGGAGATAGTCAGTGGCATAGGTTCCCTGAGACCAGTCAGTAAGTCACTACGGGTACTGTAACTGTGCTGAATCACTGCATATCAGCTATTTGGGGACAGTAAGACACAAAATCCCAATTTTTTAAAAGGAATGTTTCAGGCAGGGGAGGGCTCGCAGAAAAATCTGTCCAACCCATCTCCCCAAAAGTAACAGCTGTGTCCAAGTTGAATCCTCAGCCATAAGCAGGAGGCTGTACCTCACTGGAGATTCTCCACTCTTTCCACACTGAGGCCCATCTTGCCTTTTCTAGGACTTTCTACTTATTTTTAAGGATGTGGAAGAGACAAGACAGTAACCACCTGGTTATTCCTGTTCATTTCTTCTGGATGAAGAGTCTGCAATAGGGAGGACAGCCCCTGTCCTCAGGAATGTGAGCAGCCCACAGTACCATCCTGCATTATTTTAATTGTTATGTCTGAATCTGTGATAATGCACAAACTACTTCTCATCACCATACCTCAGAAAAGGAAAGAAAAGAAGGCAGAGCTCTCAGTTGCATACATAGTTTTCCCTTGCCAGGGAATCTTCTCTGGGCAAGCATCCTGCATTTTTATCCCAGACAGCAGCATCTGCTTCTGAGAAAGCAGGTATCTTTAACATAGTTTCCTACTACTCTGGAAATTGCATTAGGAGGGACAAAAAAGAGATTGTGTGAGGGTTAAAAGATCCAATTTTTCAAAGCATATATTCCTGCAATGCCTATGACAAATGGTGTACTTGTGATATGCTGATTTTGCCAGCATGAGCAGCCACCCCTCTACTTTATCATCTAATATGACTCTAAATCACTGTGGGGCAATGGGTTCGCATCTAGGCCATATGGTTTGGGGAGAAATTTTAATAAGCAATTTGAAGCAAATATTTATGAAGATTTAAATAAAGTGCATTTTAGTGGATTTATATCAATTTACAATATAGTTGAGGCAAAGAAAGGTTTGTAAGTAACATGAGACAAAGCATCCTTTAAACAAAGAGGTACCAGGGATCTCTATGGTGTTTGACAAAGCATGCACCACACATGGCTGATAAACGTGGCTGCAGCGTACAAGGTTCTTAAAACTGAGTTGCAACTTTTGTTGTGATCCTCACTTAACCTCTCCAATTGCTAATTTTTTCATACACTGTCCCAGCACACAAGTTAATTTAGAGAAAGCACTTTAAACAGAATTGATGCACTTCTGTGAGAACAAAACAAGCCTACCATTCCTCATGGGTTCCAGTGCGGTTTTTGAGCCTGAAACTTCCACTTGGCTCAGCTGGTTTTATATTTAAACTTGAATGGTTTTGAGTCAAAAACAAGGAACATCTGTTCAGCAATTTTAAAGCTAGAAGTATTTAACAATTTTCCCTTGATGTGCACAGTTTGATTCACTGCCCTGTTGTACTGATGTTACTGGAGGGGCTTTTGCACATGATATAGAAGGCAGATGAGCAGTGCAGGACACCCAAGATGGCAAGGGGGCAGACAGCACGCTGCTGGGCTACTGCTGGGCCAGGAGCCACAGCTTTTTGAGAGAGGCGTTTGTGAGAGGCAGGAGCTGTCAGCTCCTGGTTCAAATTGAAGTTCTGGGCCCAGCGAGTGCTGCTGCCTTCCAGAGAGGCAAAGTACCTCCCGTTATCCAGCCAGCTTCAGGACGTTGATTCCTTGAGAGGCAGGATCTCCTGATTCCAGACAGGTTTCTGCAGGAATACATACTCTCTTTTCCAGGAGAGAAAAGTAAAGCACCTCCAGACTAGCAGCATAGCCCCCTTTATCCTGAACTTCAGGAGTGTCTCTCCTCATTATTATCACTTAGACCTGCAAAACTGCTTTTCTGCTCCAGGTTTAATGAAAAAAAACCACATGAGTAAAAGCACACACATATTCCAAAGTTTCAAAACTTTTAAAGAGAGGCAAATATTTGCTGCTTTACTATAATTTACTCTATTGGTTGGACTGTTTCTACTTTGTCATCTATTTTATTTATTGGAGAACGTGTCAGATGTATTTTTTTTAAAGGCTGTAATTAAACACAGTCAGGAGTCATTAGCTTATTCAAAAAACCTGCCACTTCCCATTAGCTAATAGCAACTGCCAAAACCAGGGCAAGGGTTTATGGACGAGGCCTAACTCTAAGTGTAAAAGTATCTTAGAGGGCAAAAGCACCCGTTATACTTAGAGATACGTTTCATGCTATGGAATGCTATACTTGGCAATTAGTTCCTTCCTAGCTGGAGTTGAAAATTGTCTCTTTCCAAACACCAGAATTAACAGAGGATTAAGCTGTCACCTTTGGCATAAAAATAGGCTTTGAAGATTGATTATGCCGTGAGTCACCTTTTATCTTCATATCAGCCATTTAAATCTGATGCAGGTTGTGCTTTTTTGCTAGCACTTTTTATTTAGGTGAAAAAGAGACTGGATGCTGTGGCACGAGGTGTTTCTGAACCGGTGAATTCTTGCTTTTCTATTTTCTAAATAGTGTTAAATTGCAAATGTCATTGGAGAAAGAGGAGGGTATAAAGGTGGAAGAAATGGTATCTCTCCAGAATAAAGAAAATATAGTCTTAAGACCCATTCTTAAACTGAGACAGACAAATGATAAAAAATACCTTTGTTGCACCAGCAAAAAAAAAGCCATAAGAAAATGTTTGGGCGCTGCTCATGTCACACCATATTATGTTGGCATTTCCATTTGACACGCAGACTTGTCAGTTTTGAGCGTAGCTGTGAACTACAGATGCTTTTAGAATAAGGGATAGAGGAAAATAGATTCCCATTCAAAATAGAACCTGTGCTGAATGTCTATTCCATGTCTAAAACAGTCTGAGATTTACGAGTCATACAGACAATTTTCCAGCTGCACTAACGCTGAGGGAGGGAAAGAACATACTGAGGTGTTCTCTGTCCTTTATCTTTCAAGCTGGTTTTGAAATCTCCAAACAGAAATATTTCCTCTGTTTCTAGAGACCAGCTGTTCAACAAGAGGTGGGAAATGGAGGGAGCAACAGACTAGCAGCTTTGAAATCTGCTCACATTGGCATGGCTGAATTGTATTAACTCATCCCTTGGCTGACAGCATGTAAAATATAAGACAATTCACAGAGGATTCTCCCACCTGTGCATCTGTAAATACATAGAACAAAATTAGTTATGGTCCCTTTTTGCTGCCTCTCCCGTGCTAGACATTAAACCAAGTGTGACTTGTGGCGAGGGGCAACCTTTCTTCTGAGTAACAGATCTGCAGTGGCTAGGGCTCAACATGTGTGCCACCTTTTGTTGGTTGTCATCTCCTTCAGGAGCCAGCACTGACATTGTGGAAAGGTGACTGGGCTGAGGACAGATTAAATAGGAAGGCAAGTTTCAGGCACTAACAGGCCAGGAGCAGCCACTCACACAACAGAGAGCACCAGAAATACTGCACACCAGACCACCTCCTTGGTGCTGAGGAGCACCTTGATCCAACCCCCACATCAAAATCCTCCAGCCTCCCTCAAAAGCATCTCTACTTATGACAGACCCAGAATAAAGCCTGCAAATCCTCCTCCATATGTGCTTTTAGACAGCCTCATTGCTATGTATAATTTAGTACTTTGCACTCATGTGCTGGGCTTAACAACAAGTATAATTTTGATATAAGCCTTATTGTTCCACTTCTGGTCTTATAAGGGAAAATGTGTCATGTCTGCTTCTGTATGACAGACAGCAGGCCAAAAACTTGCTCTTCCATTTGGAGGGATGAGTAATAATTTGTGATCCTTAATATCTAGAAGAGTTTTGTCTTCAGTCTGTGAGCTACTCCCCAGAAATGCATCTACAGTGGTAGTTACGACTGAGACAAAGGAACACATGCTTTTAGCCACCTAAGCAATCTTTGTGGTTTAACCCCAGCTGGCAACTAGGACCACGCAGCCCTCGCTCACTCCCTGAAATGAGTAAAGGCAGTTTATTAAGTAAAGTAAAAGCCAAACATAAATAAAGCAAACCAAGGATTTCATTCACTGCTTCCCATGGGCAGGCAGGTGTTCAGCCATCTCCAGGAAAGCAAGGCTCCATCATGTGTAATGGTTACTTGGGAAGACAAATGCCATAACTCCAAACTCCCCTTTCCTTCTTCTTCGTTAAACTTTATATAGTGAGCATAATGTCATATGGTATGGAATATCCCCTTCATCAGTTGGGGTCAGCTGTCCTGGCTGTGTCTCCTCCCGAATTCTTGTGCACCCCCAGCCTACTCGCTGGTGGGGTGGTGTGAGGGACAGAAAAGACAACAGCAACAACCAAAACCACCAGTGCACTATCAACACCACTCCCCACCTCAAATCCAAAGCACAACACTACAACAGCTGCTAGGAAGAAAGTTCAACCTATCCCAATTGAAAGCCCTGTCAACAAATTGACTTTCTTCATTAAATCTTATCTCTTGTTGTAGAGAGCAAAGCCAGAAGGTACAGTGCCACATGGATTACTGCTCACCACTACCCATACTTGCAAGCTGCAGCAGACAGATGAACTAAGTGTATCATGTAACTTCAGAAAAGCTTCTAGAGTAAGACTGGGTGGCTGCTGAGGCTTCTACTTAGGACATATCTTTATAGGCATCTCCTGAATTGTGGCCTGAAAGTGACCCTAAAGTTTTCTGTAATTATCAGGCATATTCTTATCCTTTCTGTGCATCTATCCTCTAGCTGGCAAATGAGGCTCACTGAAGTTCTCCACTCTCTCCAGTTGAGAGGCTTTATTTACCCTTGTGGTAAAAAGCTTCATAGTGCCCCAGGAGCAACGCTGTTAACTCCAGTGAATATCCCAGAGCAGTGTCATTAACACTGTTTCCAGGCCAGGCCACGGAGCCGCTGGGAAATCTTGACTGAGACCCTGAGTGTGAGTATGGGAAGCCAGCACAGAGAGCAGGAATCAGTTTGATATGCATGTGGCTGTTTTGAGTTATTCAGGACACACACTGCAGCGTTCTGTAGCAGCCGTGTCTCCCGAGGACTTGTGGCATCATGCCAGGTATACAGTACCCCTGCAGATCTGAGAGCAGGTTATGTTTCAGAATGCTTCCCTCTGCCTCCAGATCTCTTTACCAGCCAAAATGAGAAACGGGTGTCTCTGGGCATCTTTCCAGAAGCCTCTGAACTGATGCACTCATGCAGTAAAACTCAACTGGTACATGTTCGTGTCCTTTTCACCTTGGTATTTGCACTGCATAAAATATTTGCCCTACCTTTCCCACTCTTTTGGATGCCCACTGGCCTTTTGTCTAGTTACCAATGCTGGAAATACTTAAGTAGGAACAAAACTAAGTCAAGGTCTGACAGATCAATAGTATCTGCCAGATACTATTGGCTCGGGCTTCTTAACAATCATTACTGTTAATAAAAGTGTTAAGCTTTATAGGTCCCTTCTGAAGTTACACTACTGAGCTGAAATTTAACCCTTCTTTACACTTCCAAAACTCAATCAGTCTGTCATTGAAACAGCAGAATAAAATCAGCAGTCCTTGATCTGTTCCTGTTTCTATTTAAAGGTGATAAACAGTTGATTTCATACAAGGTCTCATCAGCGTTCCTTAGTCAGCAGGATTCTTCTGGACTTCCTGGCATTCCAAAACTGAGCAAGTAAGGTTATTTAGGAGCTTAAAGCTAGGATGGATGGAAAGGGAAAGTAGACAATATACTGCCACCTTTTGGTTATAGAAATGAGAACAGGTATTATCTGGAAAGATCTGTCTAGTGGAATAGGAGAGATCTAGGCTTCTTTTCTGCAACAAAACAACATGAAAGCCCATACAGTGCAACATGCATCCCTTCGTGTTCTAAACTGCTGCTATAAGCTTAGCTCACGTATTTCACATTAGTTCATTCTTGTTTGGGCTAATTGATAATTATCAGTCAATAATTAATAATTTCTCTCATTTAAAACACATAGGATTGAGTTCACTTGCCTGAAACTAATGCTTCTCATCACTGAACTGATGTGAGGAACACAGTCCCAGAAACAGGAAGTACAAGATCTCAGGAATAAGTAGCTTGTACAAGTAGGTTACTGCATGTCATAAATCTCGTTTGGCTATTTATATGGACACACACAGTTAAGGCAGCCTGACACTTGCATTACTAGGTTCATTATCAGTGCATTATCAGTGCATTACAGCTTTTAACCTTAACTATTTGAATGAGATTTTCTGTGTTGATTGTCTGCTGAGGACCTGAAGGGCATTTTGTTTGCTTGTTTATGAAAATGATGGCTCAGCTGCCTATGAGAATAAAAGATGAAAGAATGCCTGTCTTAATAATGCAAGATTGTTCTGTTAAAAAGTTTATGTACCTTCCAGATTGATGCAGAGCCTAGAAATTTGACAGAGGAGCTATCTGTATCAGGGATGTGCTCCTCACTGCTCCTACGAGTCACTGCACAAATTTGGGCCAAGCAATAAGCCTTTGAAAATTTTGGTTCAAATCTGTTCTGTAAAGACTTATGGGAGCTTGTGAGTTCAAGCCCATGAATGTTCTCAGCTTTCCACGTGCCTTTACACATGTCTTTACATTTACTGTGCTTACAGATTCACTGAGCATGCCCCATCCTCAGGCACAAGAAATCCATCAAACACTTAATCTTCTGTTTCTCAATGCTGGCACTGAGTCCTCAGTCTCTTTGGCTGGCTTGTGGGTAATGTACAGGGGGATCCTGTCTGCCTGGACTGCAGAAGGGACAGGAATTTTCCAAGCACCATTGAAGCAGTGTTGGTAGGTCTGTATTGCCCTGTACCAGTGAGACAATGGCCCTTGAGACCTGAAGCCCGTGACAGTCTGCAAGATCTAGCTCCGGGAATACGTGACAGGGTGCTGAGGGTCCCTCAGGTGGAACATCAGGACAACAGACCCTAAGGGCTTCTGGCCATGAGATCACCTTAGAGGACTGCTGCTCATGCAGCCTGTGCAGACTGCACTTTGGAGCAGCTCTCACCTGGAGCAGCCCCAGTTTCCCAGCCACCAGCACAGCTGTGCAGCAGACCTGAACTAGATCCTTATGTCACATCATGCTGTTGTTACACTTCACACATGGGTGCTCATGCAAAATGTCCCTGTCTCAGGAAGGACTTGTGCACCTTTCATATACTATTGGTGCCACCCTCCACTGTCTGCCACACCACATTCCAAGAGCTGGGAGTTAGGCAACACCCTTGTATCTTGAGGAATTCTAAGCTCTTGTGCTATTTGGAATGGTATCCAGAAGACTACAGACGTGAGAAAACCAACAGGAATTGCTTTTTTATGCACTTATCACTCACTGACAGTTCCAGCAGAGGTACTCAACAGCTTCACAGACACTTCATATAAAGATGAAGAAGCTGAAGGAGACCTACCTCAAGGCTGTTCATATGAATTTTGAGAAAAAACAACCCCCACCTATGTTTATCGCTTCTTCAGGAGGTTTAGCTCCATTACCCACCAGGAAAAGGAAAAGAGGAATTGATTTTATCTCTTCCTCAATCTTCAATCTCTTCCTCTTTTAAGGAGGGAAGTGGTGGACTGATTTACTGTGCAGTGCTACGCTTAACCTCTTGGGGTTGAGGGCATCCTGTTATCTTTCAGGATCACGCCATTAACAATCTGGGTCAGTGGTGGGAAACAGCAAGACATCCTTCCAGAAGTAAATGAAGCCTCCTTTTCCTTCCAGTAAAACCCTCTAAGCCTCTTGGCAATCAGAATTCCTTCTCCTCATCTCTGCGCTCATCTTCCACATATCTCATAAAATGTTTTTGACCTGTCTTTGAAGGGTAGATTTTTTAATCCATTGGCCCTACACACTGAGCACCAGCACAGACAGTTGCCCAAAGCAGTCACTGAAGCCACATCACAATAGAGAGGCAGGGAAATACTTGGATCATCAGGCATGCTAGAAAGACTTGCAGGGATGGACTTCTTTGGGGTTTTGTTTTGGTTTTTTTTTTTCTTTTCTCGCTCTTTGCAACTTTTCCAGCATTTTTAGGGAAGCATGTCTAGCTTGTTGGTATAAAGCTGTGTACAGCTACTCAGTGCACAGAAGGGACCACAGTATGGAGATGAGTCAGGATTGTGTAATGAATCAGATCTTGTCCAGAGGATCCTGGCTTTTTCGTTGCAGAAAGTGAACACAGTGACTGCAGAAAGCAAAAAAAAAAGGAAGAAAAAAAAAACCAGTAGAAAAGTGGCTGCTGGCTAAGGCGTTTGTATGCTGCTCAGAAGTGGATTCTATTTTTGTCTTTCACATAGACTACTGAATTAGACACTTAAAAACTCATTTTTTCATGGGTGGCCATGAACTGGGTGCAGGGTTTTGCTGAATTCTAACCTTGTGCTTTTATGGCTAAAAATGTAGCTGCAATGTAATGCAATTAGCTGTAATGCTATCTTGTCCTTACAGTATGAGGATGCTATCGTTCAAAAATTCATTAAATTCTGTTTGTGAAACAACTTGGTCTTCAGAGAAGGATTTGAACAGTAAGCAGTAAGGCACAGAGTCCCCAAAGAGAGAATAAACTATTGAATAGTTGCTCATTAAGTAACTGACATCCTTTCTGTGCAATAAAAGGGCTCAAGTCATTAATGACTACTTTGCAATCAAACACAAGGGGACACAAATCAAGGTTCTGCAACAATATGAATTCTGGAATTTTCTAACTTCAGAATGCCTGACTTTGCAGCCTTAAAAGCTTTCATATGATTTTTGTGTGGAATTTAAAAACACATTATGTAAAACAAAGCAATAAGACCATAAAAGGAATGTCTGTAGATTAAAAGTGCATTAAGACTGACGTTTCTGAGACTTTAACCCTGATTATTGTGGATTAGTTTAAACCTGTACATTTATCAGAGCAAGCTTTATCATAATATTGGAATTGTAAAAGCGTCCACAGAGTTTTGAACTAGCTGAACTAAGCTACTGTCAAACAGTAATGAGCCAGTGCAAATCTGTGTATAAACAGGCTTAAGATAATAATATGAGAGACATTTAAAGAGGTAGCAACAGTGTAAATTAATACAGAATATTTTGATATTTAACTAATTATTCCCTTTGGAATGCTGCACTGATGAAATTATTACGTCTGTAGCTAATAATATTTGACTATCTGTATCCCCTGCTTCAGTGCATGAATTTGACACACTTGGTCCTGGGTCTGTGGCTCTGCAGTGGGTTGGTCTTTAAGCTCCTTTAATCAGGATATAGGTTGTTTAAACTGTCAATAACAGATCCTGCCTCTTAAATTCAAGGTAGAGGAGGTAAAACACAGTCCAAATATACTACCCAAGAGGACAGGAACACACTTGTAAATCAGCTATTAGAACACTAAGAATTCACATGTTCATGGTTTTACACTGAAGACCTCTCTCTATAACCACCTTCATCTGTCCTTGTACCTCACAGAGCTGCCAGCAATACATTTCCCAAAGGCCTTTAACTGAGTTTACTCAAAGATGGAAAAATCCTGTCATCTTTGTATGCATGACTGAATTGTCCTCCTCTGAGCCTCCTCCCTGGATTCCTGCAAGCTCTTCTGAAAAGCTGCTTCTGGAATCAGTTTTGTAAAGGTTTATATGAGAATCATCAGGACATTTAGCATTTCATCTGTGAACATTTTAACAGTGAAAAAGCAAACAGCTAATGACAGTAAAACAAAAAAAGCTTAAATCCACCATTGTTTTCATGTTCATCACCACCCCATGCTTGGCTGGGATCAGCTTTCCCTTTGCTTGCTCATTCCCTGTTCTGCATTTTCCTGCCATGTTATCAAATGTGCAAAGAACTGGTTTATCCCTGCCCCACCAGCATCAGCATTTTACCGCTTATTCCCCCAATTACCAGGGAACGGTTCTGTGTAGCCTGCAGGCTGGGACTGTGATATTTTGATATCAGTTTCAAGGCTTGCATTTTAAGTGCCAGGGTTAAATGGAGATCTTTACAAGATATCTGGCACTTAGGAATTTGGCAGTTTGCAAAGAAGCTGGGTACCTCCTTCAGTGGTGGAGTTTCTTTCTTTGTTCTGTATCCCTTGATATGTAATTAGGATACAGTTGCACTACGGGGCTTTCCACATTCCCATGTACAACCTATTCCATCCAGTCACAGTAAATTACATGCTCATCATTATCCTGTGAAACAGCATAGTACCGGTGACTCAATTACACCTGATGGTCAGATTGATCTGTGTTCAGCGTCTCCCTATGGTGCCTGATCTTCTTGCCATTAAACTCAACGATAATGACTTATTGATTAAAAAAACAAGTGGGATTTGAAGACATTTTAAGAACTAATGTGAAAATGGCTAGCATTAACTTTTTCTAGAAACATTTTCCTAAATAAAAAATGTTTTTGGAAATTACTGGGTTTTTTAAATTTCCTCCTTATTTTTCTCTTCTCACTCCCTTCGTCCATCAGTTTGAAAACCAAAGTCTATAACATTGCCTTTGAAAAGGCTTTGAGAGCTATAGATCAAAACCTGTTCTATGTGTGTCAGCACAATCCATTTCAAAACATCTTCCTCCAAGCTAATTTACATCACCCCACAGTGAAAAAGGGATTAACAGATTAAGAAAGACTTAAACATCCCCCTCAACAATACAACTGAAAATTGAGAAGAGTACAACATTATTTTTCACTCCAGTGTTCTCCTCCTTGGTTTAGCCCAGTTAAATGTCAGAAGGGAAAAGATGTAGAGCGAAAATCACCCAACAGATGCTGGAGAACTGAGTTAGATATCTGCCTCATCTGGTTTTCTTACCCGGCCCTAACCATGTAATTTCACCTATCCTAGTCTTTAGCTCCCTCTTTGTCAAACAGGAGAACACTTGTACAAATCTCATAAAACTGTGAGAATCCTTTTTATCAGGGATTGAGGCAGTAAAATCCATTGGCAATTAGAACCACAGCAACAGCTACAAATAGTACATGTAAACCAAATTCATGCCTTTTGAAGCTCCCTGTAATTGTGTCCATCAGGACGTCAGTTACCTCAGTTAATAGAATGCAACAAAAGTCTTGCTAAAGGGTAATAATAATTTTTTTAAAGCAAGGAAATTCTTGGCCCATCAGAATGAAACAAATACTACTAATGCAAAATCCATGGAAAAGTAAAATTGGTTAAAAAGTTAATTTACTGGGTCTATAATGAACATGCAATATCAGTTTGTACTGAGTATCAGTGTCTCAGTAATTCATAACAATAACATACTAAATACTGTAAGTTTGTCTGCATAAACTGCAGGCCATTTGGAACCCTTCCTTTGCCAATAAAGCCTGAGATAACTCATAACTGAAAAAAGATTAGAAGATTTATAATAAATTTCACTGTTCTCTATGTAGCTCTAAAACTATATAAAGTTGGTATTTCCCCCCTGCTTATTTGTTTTTTTCTCACAGTAGTGAAAAGAACAAAAATTTAACAAAACGTAAAGAGCTATTGTAACAACATAAAAATGGGTGGATACAATTCACTGGCATGAAAAATTTTGAAAGGCTTTGAGTCCTTTTTATCTTTAAGTGACTATAGCTCAAGTTCACAGTATCCGTTAAACATGAGAGATGCTTTGATTTCAGCCAGACTCTCCAGTTACGCATATCTTGTCGTGCTATTTGGAGGTTTCTGCTTTTTTTCCACCATAATCTGCATTTCCAAAAAGACTCCAGTTCTCAAAGCAGTGTCTGAACTAACACTAGAGATCTTTATCGCTAGGCACTAATAACTGACATTTACTGTTTATTCAGGCAAGCTGGAAAGCATGTATGCATTTGAAATTTACTGTGGGTAAATGTATATAATTTTATGATTAACCATTTACATCAAATGATTTTTTATTTTTTTTGGTGAACTTTCTGGCTCCATATGCACTACTACTATAACTTCTTTGGCAAGAGTATTAGTAAAGCCATTCCCATCGGCCCAAGAACATCTTAACAAAACACCATTCTGAAGCCATCGTTCTGCAATTGTTAAGTGGTTCTGCTGATAAAAACCCACAATTTTGCTGGCTACCCAGATTGTCCTTTCCATCACACTTACCAGTTGCCCCTACTGCCTGAACTACTGACGTCCCAGCTTCTCACGCAGTCCCATACCAGCAGACCTGTGTCTGTACAGCCAAACCTCAAGTGTCAGTGTGGTCTGGTACTCAGCTCCTGATTTCATTGCCTTCAGAAAAGGAGTACGTGCCGTCCCGCTGGAATCCTGCCCAACAAGCTGCACAAATACAGAAGCAAATATCAACAAATGAAGGAAACAATTGGAACATAAGTAAATACTGCCATAAGGAATCTCTCTTTTAATTATAAGAGTAAGAAGTTCGCCAGCAGCAACTGGAAAACCCACCACATCAGCAGCTACCACTAAAAGTAGGAAATTTTGTCTATGAGAGCTATCAACTTGTAAATTCAAGTACTTCTGTCTTGGGTGGCTACCAATGCTGATACTGACTAGAATCCAGAGCAAGCAGAGATGGACTGTGAAATCCAGCTTTTCCATTGATTCATAAATATGGAAAGAGCTTCAGGCCCAGATACCTATCACTCCTAAAATACACCTAGAAAATCCAGTTGTATCACACATGGAGTCTCTCAAACAGTGGAATAAGGTATGTACAATACCATATGACTTCATGGTAAGTCTCAGATACCGTAATTCCTGACTGGATATTCTATCTGCCACCTAGGCTTTTAAATCTTCTCCAAGTGCTCAGTGTGGGATCCTCCCCCACCCCCCAAATTACAAATTTGCAGTTCTCTGCTACTTTAATTTATACAGGGACACAAAACTGGTCTTTTTTGAGAAAGCATGGGCTGGGCCTCCAGTCTGTCAGATGGTTTGAAAACTGGCTGGACCACCAGGCTCAGCTGGTAAAGGTGAATGGTTGACGTGTAGCTAGCGAAGAACAGTGCACAGCATCTTGAGCAGAGGCCCACGTGATGACACAGGATGCACCCTGAACAAATTTATGGACACCAAGTTAAGGACTGGTTGACATGAGGACCCCCTGAATGATCCCCTTAAATTTCTTACCTACCACACAAGGCCTTCCTACCATTTGGTCATATAATCATAAGCAGAGACGATTTGAGGCACCACGCATGCACCAATATATGACTTCAAAAGAAAAAGTTTATTTGTGTGCAGCATATTTTAGGCCCTCATGTTTTTTTTAAACGCCTAACAGTTTTTAATTTTCCACATTGTTATGCCTGATTAATGATATTTGCACTGTTCATAGTGATTGTGTCCTTGTTATTAGAAAGTAATCGAGAAGGTAATTGAGCTCTGCATTTAGAGTTTTAGGTTTTAAATAACTATTTAAATGCTTCCTTTTGTTACAATAATACATAAAAAAACTAACTAAAATCAAGAGTGAGAAAAAGGCAGTGTATGAGGTGGCAAAGGCAAGTGCTGCTGCATTAGTGGAAGCAGCAGCAGTGTATATAAGCAGAGATGTCCAGAAAAACTAAGGGATTATTCTTCAGCCAGGCCCACCAGCCCCAAAAACAAACACCCTTTTGATGACCTCTGAGGTCAAACATGGGAGGCAAATAAGACTCTGCAAGAATAAGAAATCTGTAACTCCTGTGCCCTGCCAGCTCGGAGGGCAACACCTTCTTCAAGGCTGTGCACACTAATGAAGCCAGGGCTATCCTGAGGAGGACGCAGGACCACCACACTGATGAGCTGCTGCTGAGCGACACATGGAGATGGGGGAAAGTAGAAGGGGAGTTTCCAAACAGATGGCTGTGTTTCCTCAAGCTTGGAACTTGTCACACAGGTATGCTGCCCTGCAGAGAAATTGTTCCATCACTGCTGAAAGCCTTAAATTTTCAGGCTCCATTAGCTACTACTCAATGTCAGAGCCTAAGAGCTGCAGCATGTCAAACGAAACTGCTCTAGAACAAGATAGAAAGAAAATTACTCTTTCAAGTTCTACCTCTCATTCTTCATGGGCCTTTATCATCTTAGGGCTGAAGTCACTGGCCCATTCAGAAGTTTGTTTGGGGGAAAAACTGCACAGAATTGTGTAGGTGATGTCATAAAAGGCTGCGAGGACAATGTAAGCATAATCTTGGACACAGGTAGCCAGGTGAAGCACTTGCAATAATTACTGCCTGTTGTGCCATGCCAATTCACAAGAGAAGACATATCCTGGACAATTTTCATAGCTTTTATCTTTATTTATCTTCATTTCTGCCAGAATAGAGTTATATCATTTTCAAGAAACTGCCTGCCAGGGAAGGAAGCTGGCTGTGTCGCAGCTGATACAAGAGGTTACCATGAGTAAGCTTCCCATTTGACTTGAGGAAGTCAGATAATATGGTTTTGTTTGAGTGAATTCTCAGACAGTGTTTCCTTTCAGATCCCATCGCTACAGCAAAGCTTTAAGATGGGTCAAATAAACTCCCACACAAAATTATACACCCTCACAAACTGAAAATGCATGAATTCATAATAAGCAGCATTTTAGAAACTGAATTAGCATTAAAATGTATTGACAGGTATTAAAACTGACAGTAAATACCATTTTATAAAACCAACTACTCCTTAAGGATAATTTAATTGTGTATGTAAAGGTACTTAAATGGATTTTCCATAAAATTATGTGCACCTTAGGCCCACTGACAAGCCCCTTGCCAGTTAACATAAAGGAAGTTAGTTACCACCACCTGTTACTCCACTAGTGCCCCTGACAGCATTAAAGGTGCAACCATGCAGGCAACTTCTGTGTCAACCTGCTACCACAAAATAAAATTGTGCTTCAAAAGCCTAGGAAACTGCACTTTAAAAACATACTGAAATGCTGAATATACTAAAAATTTACAGTGTTTAGAACTCCGGTTACAAACACAAAAGTAAAAATAAAACTGCAGAAAAGCTGTTATTCAACCTTAATGGAAACGTTGTGGGGGTGGAAGGGTGTATGATATGGCATTACAGAACCTCTGCTGTGGCTGCCTTCTGAGGCTGGTCCCTCTTCTGGTGGTGTGAATCTCAGCCTAAAGCCTTGTTGGCTCAGAAACTGCCACACCTGCCATTGCACAACAGGATGCCAGTGGGAATTTAGTGCCACTGCTAATGCTAATGTGGTGTTTATCACACATGCCTCAGCGCTTCCTAAAACATGGTGAAAGCGGCTTCTTGCTCACCGAGGGCTCAGTGGCAACATCAATCTGAAATCTCTTCCTATCAACGTACTGCTCCTCAAGGGGGGTGCCCAGCTGAGATGCACTGAGGGTTACCCCTGTTGTGGTTTAACCCCAGCTGCAGATAGGACCAGCAGCCACTCACTCAATTCTCCCCCTTCCCCCAGAGGGGTAGGGAGAAGAAGGACAAAAGGAGGAGGAAAAAACCCTCATGGGCTGAGATAAAGACAGTTTTATAGAACAATAATACAAAAGGGAAATAACAATAATAACAATGGTAAAAGAATATGCAAAATAAAGTAACACAACACAAGTCACTCACCACCAGGTGAACTGGTTGCCTATCCCATCCCGAGTAGTGATCCTGCAGTGTATTCCTGTCCCCATTCACATACTGAGCATGAGGTCTATGGTACGGGATATTCTGTTGGCAAGCTTGTTAGGTCTGTGCTCACTCTCAGCTTCTATGGGAAGCCAAAAAATGTATTTGACTAATATAAACATCATCTGGCAACAATGAAAACAATATGCATTACCAACATCCCTTTCATACCAAAGCTGAAACACAGTAGCCAATAGAAAGAAAATTAACTCTATCCCAGCTGAAACCAGGGCAACCCTGAACCAGGAAAACGCAAGGCTCTATTCCATCCCTGGAGGTGTTCAAGGCCAGGCTGGATGGGGCTTGGAGCAACCTGCTCTGGTGGGAGGTGTCCCTGCCCATGGCAGGGGGGTTGGAACTCAATGATCTTAAAGGTTCCTTCCAATCCGAACCATTCTAGGATGATCCCTGTAACGTCCTTCTGAGTATACACGGTTATTCTGAGCGTGACAGGGAACACAGCACTCTGCCCTGAGTGGTGCACGACTAATTCACCCCAGCATACATATTTTTCAACATGTAGCTAGACAAACTGCAGGCCAGGAAATTCCCGGAGCACTGGTTTTGGTGTGAGATAAAGTGGCATCTCTCTTAAAAGGACTATAAAGTGGATTTAAATAGATGAATCCTTGCCTGTGTCTGGTTTTTGTTTGAATACCACCACAACACCGCAAGTGAATCAAGGGTGCCTCCCCCCAGTCTATCTTACAGCACGCTCCAGCTCTTCTCAACAACTTGATATTCAACATCTCCAACCTCAAAAAAGAGACTTGCAACTTAGAGGAGTGAACATCTGCAGACAGTTAACTGTGTAATGTAACATCATGCGGGATATAAAGCACTTGCAGAGAAATGAAGCAGACCCTTTCTAGCTCCAGGAAACCCTGAGGAATCAGCATTTTCATATTTGCCATATTACTCTGAAAATCACTGCTCAAACTAAACTAACTGCTTTTAAGTAAATAAAGCTTTATTATATTCAAACAGAAAGCTAAGGTAGTAGTAACTAGACAGGACAAAAGCATGCTCTTACAGCTAGCTCGCTGGTACTTTGTCTTAATCTCCCCAGTGTCTGTATGCCCATTCAGTTAACAGCTGATAGGGACAAATTTGCAGGCGATAGGACTGGAGCCAAATTGGTTATGCAAACCTTATATTCCAGATATACATCATAGAATAGGCCACACTTCAGATAAGAACACAGAAGCGTTCAGTAGCTCAGACTAGACAGCCATGCAGCTTAGTGCTCAAACACTTGGCAGTGTCCAAAAATAGATGCCTTGAGGAAAGCAACAGATTAAAGTATGTAATAATACTCCCTCAGCTTCCATCAGTGTGCAGTTTGGCATTGCCCGAGAAAGCCAGTACCTCATCCCACACCAAGTTTACTGGAGCAAAGTCATCCTTTCAAAAAAAAAAAAACATTCAGTCCACGTGAACTGGTAGAAGGAGGCTGTACAACTGCACACGTTGCACTACGGAGCTGTAGAGCATTTATCAGGTCTGATGTTTAAAAGCCATCCTTGCCACCTCATGGAACCAGGTTGACTCCCTGTGTTAGCTATTGCTTGAAGACAGCCAGCTGTGCCAACCGTTGCAACTTCTCTGATTTAATTCCTACAACCCACGTTTACAAGGAGCTGGTTACTCTTCTTTTGGTTTGAAGGTGCGAACACTGCGAGCTTTCCTTGCTTTAATACAATGGGGTTTTTTCAATTACACTAATCTCATGGAATATACATTTTCAAAAGCAGCCGACAGCAGAGAGCGGCGTTAAGAGTGCGATATTAAGCTACGCCTCACCCACTGGTTTGGGGAATTTTGTCACATTTGCCCGTTTGCACTTTTTTAGTTTCAGAACACTTTCCCACAGGAGACTCAATATCATTAAGCAAAATCAGACCTAAATCTATGGGAGCTACATAAGGAACACACTCTCTCAGCCCCAGGTGAACTGCAATCCATAACTCACTCTCCTGCCACGAAACAAATAGTTGCAGTGAACTCGATGGGATTGTGCACTATAGTTCAGCAGGTACCTAACTCTTAGGAATATTGCTGCCTACTTTAAACAGCTGGATATAAATAATGGAGCGATAGTGACATATTAATTATATATCTAAACCAATACCATTCCTTTACAGCTTTTTATTTCAAACCATTTGCTTTAATTAATTTCCTATTCTGTTTTCAATTTAATCTTTTATCCCAGTCTCTAATTCACAATTTTTTCTTTCCCTTTACAAACTAACAGATAGTTACTCATAGATAAATAATTCTCCCACAACTACGTATTAAACTAACATGCTGAGAGGTCAAGTGAAATTCCAGACATAGTTTTTCTAGCACATGAACTGTTGTCTCAACTCAGATTTTGTTGTTTGAAAATGTCACCGGACTATATAGAGAAGTTTTGTCTTAAATCACACTGGTTTTGAGTATACATTGATTGTACCAATAAAATGCAGGTGGGTGCCTTTACACACACATTTTAAATTAATAGCTGTGGAAAAAAAGTAATTCCCAATGTGATGTCTAAAGAACAAAGTTAAAAGTTTATCAAGAAATTCCAGTTGGTTGAGGCATTAAGGGATGTACCTAACCTTGAACAGGATGTGAAGTGAAACAATGTGCTCTTTTTTGCAGTTGCTTAGACATAAAATAGCAAAAAATATGACTTCTGGACCAAATTCAGTCAAGACTGTACCCTAAATGAATGTTAGGTAATTATAAATGCTAAAATACACACCCCCTTGTGAATAATCAGCATGCTGATCAGGTAACCTCCCAACATGTTTTAAACATGAGTTTAAATGCATGCATGTAATTAGGGGTGGTGAATGAATCATTACTGAGCAATCAACTTGTCATAAATATTGGGTGTTTTGAAACGTGAGGTGTGCTGGCTGTTGTTAAACGCCTGGGACCTGATTCTGCAGAACTGAAACAAAAACAAACAGCTGGACTCAGTGTGTTGATTTGCCGTTGCACACAGGGTGAAGAACCCTTAGTTAGGGACCACCAATGTACTAAAATATGATTTATTCACACGGGAACTCCTTGCTCTGAAACCCTTCATAGCACCCAAGAGCTGCAGTCACTCAGCATTTTGGATATTACTAGGAGTGTAACACTCCACAACGCTGTACTGAGGTAATATAAAGCACCTGAGCAGCAATCGCTGTGCTCTCCTTGAGAAATTAGGTTGGAAAGAAAACGTTTTCATTCAAAAAATTGGAGAAGGTGAATTTGCTCTGCACTCCTACAACTCCTGTGCTTTCATTCCAATTAGAGAGACACTAAAATGAACTGTTTATGCCACATTTGAAAAGCTCTTGAGTCTTCCGGGATTTAGGCAATTGATTAATTTTTCATATTTAAATAATGAGCTGAATCACAAGGGAATTCGAGTGAATGTAGGCACACCACCACCACCCCAATTTGTGAGTACCTACCGCTAGCGTTGGAGCCTGAGGTAACCTCCTACACCTCTGAGGCTCCCAGCACCGAAATCTCTGGGGAAAACAAAAGGATGAAAAAGACACTCGACTCTACTTGTGGTGTCAAATCGTAGCACCAACCACCGGGGGTGGGTTTCACCGCCTGTCACCGCCTCGGCAAGCTGCAATACCGGATCGAGGCGAGCAGAAAGCCGAGGGCCGACAGGACCTGAGGAAACCAGGGAGGTGGGTGAGCTGTAAAGCGCTGTTGGCTCCATTAAACTCCCCATGGCGCCGGGAGGGGAAAAGGGGCGGCCTGTTTGGGCGCAGGCCAGGCCCCAGGGGCTGCCAGCAGGGGCCTGCTGTGGCGGGCGGCTGCTGCTGCTGAGGGACCGGTATCCCGCCCCCTCAGGGACACGGTGGCCGTGCAGGAAGGAGACGTGTTGCTCGGGCAAACGCTGCGCCGGAAGCTCGGGGAGGCCGGCCCGCCCCTGGGAGGGAAGGGGGAGCCGGCAGCGGGGCCCTCAGCGCTTCTCCCGCCTTCGGCCCCTGCTGAGGGCGTACGCCTTCCCCTCCTCCCCGGCAGTCGCCTCAGCGGGGAGGGGCAGCCTTCGGGCAGCCCCCGAGCTGCGCTGCCGGCCCCCAGTGGCTCGACCCCCCACGCCTAGTTCCCGGCTCTTTTCTGCCCGGGAGAGCTCTGGAGAAACAACGGTCGTCTGTGAGAAACAGCCGCTGGGGCCTGACCGAGAGGCTTTATAGCAGTGAGGCGGCGCCATCTTGAAATACGGAAGAGAAGCCGTGGCGGGGGCCCTTTTGCATCTTGGCGAGAGATGAGAAAC
>VXBW01001611.1:852275-951360 GCA_013400375.1 Thinocorus orbignyianus
ACGGCAGAATCGGCGTCTTCGCTTTGCGCAACCTCACAGGGCGCCGCCATTTTGGCTGACGAACAGGACGGCGGCCCGCAGGGGTCCTCACCCTCCTCCCTTCCTCCCTTTAGGTGTCTTCATAAAATGCCTGTGGAGAATCCCCTTTTTTTTCGCCCCGCTCCCAAGATGGCGTCGATGCGGGAGAGCGACACTGGCCTGTGGCTGCATAACAAGCTGGGCTCCACCGACGAGCTGTGGGCGCCGCCGAGCATCGCCTCGCTGCTCACGGCTTCGGTGATCGACAACATCCGCCTCTGCTTCCACGGCCTCTCCTCCGCCGTCAAGCTCAAGCTGCTGCTGGGGATGCTGCACCTGCCCCGCCGGGCGGTGGATGAGGTGAGGGCTGGGGGTGGGAGCCTGCGCGGGAAGCCGAGCCGAAGCGGGGGTGTGTGTGTGTGTGAGGGGAGAGAGGCCGGTCGGAGACGGCCTGAGGGGAGAAGGGAAGGGGGGGCGCCAGCAACGCCTCCCCCGGCTGCCCGTTTCTTCCCCCACGGAGGCTGTGGGGAGGGGGAGGCCGTGCTGCCGCCCGTCGCAGCCCTCGGGGGGGAGAAGCCTGATGGTGGTGGGTGCTCCTGCTCCTGAAGGGCTGGTGCTCGGCCAGGCTGGTTCCCGGGGGCATCCCTGCGTCCCCCTTGCGGCCTTTCGGGGAGGGGGCTGCGGGGCGGTGCGCTAAGGCCCGGCGCCCTCCTCAGCCTGAGGGAACAGCGCTCGGGTTCCCCGCCGTGAGGGAGAGCCGGGAGGTGGTTCCGCTGCTGCGGCTGCTCCTCGGGGAATCCCTTGCTGGCACCAGGCTTTTGAAAGCACTTTTGACCCAAAACTCATCTTGTGCCTCTTAGTTGTAGGACTGGTGTTTTGATACAGTTTAGGTGCCTGTGGGGAGGAGGGCTTTGCTGCGGCAGTGTGTGTTCTGAGAGGAGGACGGAGAGGCATGGTCGCTGGGGAACGGTCCTGTCTGTTGGGCTTCCTTCATAGTCCTTCCTTAACAGTGGCAGCAGGAGTGTTCACTCCAGGCTGAACATCTCAGCTTTAGGGAGGACAGCAGCAAGTGCTGAAACTTTGGGAATGGGGAAGATCTAGGGTCCACACTGAACAGGGCTTTTTGGTTTGTTGTTGGGTTTGGTTTTGTTTGCTTCCTTTCGCCCTTCTGGGGTAGCTGGTGCTTTCCTTTGCTGTCCTACCCTAGCTAATAAGCTGGCTGGCTCTGCAAGCAGTCATTGTAGATCCAGAAAAGCTTATTCATTTGGCCCTGGACCGTTCCTCATCTGCAGCTGGCTTATTCTTACCAGTAAGCAGCTACTGGTGTTTGAGGCAATAGCTGGAGGATGACTGGGAAATACTTTAGTTTCTTCAGCCAGGTTCGAGGAATTCCTCTCATATTTCCGCTGTATATGGTATTGGATCCTGGTAACAATCATGGAGGTGGAGAGCAGTTAATCCCAACCTTCTTGTGTAGAATATCCTCAGCTGTGCTTGCACCAGCCTCTCTTGGCTAGGACACAGCTGCTGCTTAGGCTTAATATACATATATACCAGGTAGGGTGTGGGGAGGCAAAATGTAACTTGGATTATTGTATGCTCAGCTTTTGCGTACTTCTGAGTTGAAAATGCGCAGGCATCCTGTTTAAGCAGTAGTTTAGTATATGTTGATGTCTGTCTTGCTGTGTGCAGCTGTATGATTGTTCACTGTGTGACATGTAACTGGTGTCACTTCAAAAAAAAAATAATCTTGTTCAGCATGTTTACACTAATTTTTAAAATATGATATTAATGTTTAGTCCTAGTCCAGTGCACAAACTATCCTCCTTGTGTGTGACAAATGCAGTTGTGTTTTGGACAAACAAAATAACCAAGGCCGGAAAGTGGGGTGGGGAGCTGTGTGTAAGCTCATGTGAACTCTGAGTATGCGGAATTCTTCTGAAGTAGTATGAAAATCCAAGTAAGGAGGTACTAATATTGCAGTGTTTAGAAAAAGCTAACAAATTTGTGATGGTTTTAGATTCAAGAGGACCTAAAAAAAGCTTAGGGACCTTCTTAGCTAACACTCTTAGCCACTCTTTGAGGTAGCAGTGTTCAAGCAAACTGAAATAAATTGTTAAAATGCTGTAGGAGTGTTCACTGGGTGGGTAAACCCCCTTTTCCACCTGGTTCTGAGGAAGACGGTAGTAGACAACTTTACTTGGTCTGTGCTTTTGTTAGCCATGGAGATAGTGTATGTTAAGTTGCTGTGCCTTTTAGTGTGGTGTTAGTGAGTAGTTGTGTTCCAAAGATAAAGCTCTTGTTACTTCTGTAACAAAAAATATTATGGGACTTTTAACCTCTTTAGTAGCATTTGTGAATTCAATCATAAATTTAATTTTTCATTGTAAAGAGAACACGCTTGGTTGAGATGTAGTGACTTAGTGTATTTGTCAGTCCTTTGCGAAGTACCTGTAATGTCTTAATTATTTTAGGGACATGTAACTTAATTTTATTTTATTTTTAACTGAGAGGAAGGACTTAAGCTTGTTAAAAATGAAAAACTCATGACGTAGGAACCCTTAACATTGCTAGTGGGTCTGCTATTATCATTACAGACTTCCTTCTGTAAATGGTAAAAATAGCTACTGTAATGAAACTGCTGACAGAAAGGGACGTTGTCTTACCAGATACTCATCATTTGTGGTGAGTTTGCTAAAATAGATTGTATTTGTGAAGATCTGTTACATAACTGACTGACAAGATTTGGTATTTTAACTGGCAGTGGGTATCTTACATACGATACCTAGAACATATATATTTATATATATATTTGTGTTCAGTATTGTGTGCTGTGGTGTGTACTTCAGTGTGTGGAAGTATTTTCTGCTCAGTGTGTTGTGGGGTGCTGCACACAGCGCCTTTCTGCTAGCAGAAATATACCAGTATAGGATACCTGTAGCTGCCTGGAAGCAAAACTTGTCATTTGGAAATCACTCCCTTACCTGAAAATGATTAGACTTAACTGTGAAAGTACTTAATTAATCTCTTTGGAAAGTTGTGTGTGTGTTTTCCATGCCATGTGTCAGTCTGTCTTGACCACGTGTGAGCAGCACTGATCTGGCATTTGGAAACTTAGTAAGTATTGGAAAATATATTGCATCAATTCTGTAAAGCTTTGGGAATCTTAATAGTGGATGCAGGATATGTTACTGGTTTCTTATGTAGCTCATTAAATTATATTCCTCTCTCTAGATAACAGGTCGGACTCAGTCATTTTGAATTATTTTTTTCCTTATTTTCTCAATAATAGTTTTTTCATTGAGGCAAGGAGTGACATGAAAACCATTTGGGAGCAGACATCTCAGTAAAAAGTCGTGGGAATTGAGAAAAGCATGGTGGTATTTGGTTTAGAAGGGGTTTAATTGGCTGATGGTCCTTTCTAAATCTCAGTGAAAGCTTCAGTCTAGACAAGGGAATCTTCAGTGAGCTCTCTTGAAAGCTCAGTCCTTTGCTTAAGTATGTTTTTTCTGAAATGTAATATTCTCTAATTTTCATAATGTTTTCATTCAGCACTCCAAATATTGTATAGATGTGACTTAATTTTCATGATATTCCTGTGGGATAGGTAATAAACCTAAATTTTTTATCATGCTCTGAACCTCATTACTGCTTGTTTGTTCCTGCTGACTAATAAGAATAATTGGCCCCCACTTTCATTTTAAGCTAAGCCTGTTTTTGTAGGCAGTTATGAAGAATATCCTTTCCCACTGTTATTCTCTGGGCAGAATTTGCTGCTAACTCTTGAATCTCCCTGCCCCACAGCTTTTCATCTGCTTTTTTTTTTTCCCCCACATAATCATGCCCATCTGAAATGATGCCTAAAGCTCAGTGTAGTGCTGACCAGAGTTTCAGTTGTGAATTTGGCAGAACAGTTACTTCTGTTTATTTTGTATATTATATTCTCATTAACCTGATTCACAATGGCAAATGCAAGTTTTCTTTTATGTGCCAGCCTGTCATTTATTTGTTCAAGGTTAGATTGTGATGCTACACCTGAGCCTGGAACGAGGACTGTGTGCTTCTGTGCTCTCTGAATTGTCTTGAGAGGAAGAAGCTGCCTGTCCTAGCCGTGGCCTGCCCTTTTATTATGGTAGCTGCAAGAGAGCAAAAGTCAGAACTGTTTCTTCTTGCTTGCTTGTGGTGAATTGGGAGTCCTCTGTTCATCCAGGTGGGAATTGTGGCCTATTGGTGTACAGGACTAAGAGGGAGCACCACACTTGCCTTTCCCTCTGTTCAGAATGGGCAGGCTGCTGTGCATCTATCTGTGCATTTAGTGTTCTTTACTTTTCTGTGATATAGGGGGTAATGGTTTTAAATTGGAAGAGGGGAGATTTAGATTAGATCTTAGGAAGAAGTTCTTTGCTGCGAGGGTGGTGAGGCACTGGAACAGGTTGCCCAGAGAAGTTGTGGATGCCCCATCCCTGGAAGTTTTTTAAGGCCAGGCTGGATGGGGCTTTGAGCAACCTGCTTGAGCAACCTGCTCTAGTGGGAGGTGTCCCTGCCCATGGCAGGGGGGTTGGAACTTGATGATCTCTAAGGTCCCTTCCAACTCTAACCATTCTATGATTCTATAATACAATATATTTTAATCTGATATTACTCTTGGCCACTTCTACTCTTTTTCATTATTAAAATACAAAGCACGTATAATAGTGAGATTTGATCCACCCTAGTTTTGTATTGCGTAAATATTAATACTGTGGTTTGAATCCAGTGCTTTTAGCTTAATGAAAATGCTCTATAATAATGCAGATCTCTATTAAATATCACCTTCTCTGTGCCCACTGGAAGATTAAAACTTGATTGGTTTTATTAGCCAGCTGTTGATGCAATTCTCTAAAGGTATAGTCAAGTATATTAATTTAGATATAAGGCAAAAACAAATAATAAATACACTTTGTGTATTTCTAGTAATGCTTCCTTTTTTTACCCCCTCCTTTGGTGTTTTTTGTGTATTCTTCCTGCACAGCCGTTATTTATCTCCCTTTGTCTTTGTTCACAGACTTTTGGTGTTTTGCCTGTTCCTTTCTTGTTAGGTGTTTCTGGNAAGAACCTTAAGTGTTAGATGAGAGAAATGCTAGAACATGTTGCATCAGTTCTTGACATTCATGCTTAGCAAGACGCTGGTTGGAGCTGATGGGACTCCTCGGTGACCCAGTGTTGCAATCATACACAATTGAGAGCTTGGGGTTATGGCTGTGCTCTGTAAAGTAACAGGAAAAGCTGTATGTAGGATTCTGTGATGTTTTGAGTTGCATTTCATGCATTCTCAAACCACAAATTAAGCTGTTGGGGTGTTTTTTTTCAGCTACCAGTTCAATAGTGAACTATCATTTGAAGACAAACCTGAGTCAAAACTCAAATCCAGGCTTGTTAAATGCAAACCTATACTCAGGCAAGGTCTCTGGTTAGCTCACGGTATGTGTTAGTGTGCTTTTTTATCAGTGTGTGACACTGACTGTTCTTTCACTGTGTCCTGTGAGACCTTGTGATAGTGCTATTTGCCCAGTACTGGGCAAACAAGTTGTTTCTGGGCTCTTTTCTTGAATGAGCCAAAGTCGTGTGAAGCGATGGGTTGTGGCATAAGTAGATTGTCTGAACTTTAGTTGCCCTGGGAGCAATGTGGATATAGCATGCCCAGACAAGAGCTCCAGAGGAACATACATAATATAGGCATGTAGCTGTGTGAATTTTTGCTACATATCAGAGTTTTGTGGAGCAGATATGAAGGGTAAATTGGGAGGACACAGGAGATGTCTTTCCTCCAACTATTTACCTGAGTTTGCTTTGATGGAGGAAATCACATTCTGTATGCTTACCTGCATTAGTGATGTCTGGATAAAAGTCTGTTAAAGAGCTATAGATAAACTATAGCTTCATCAGTATTCATGCCATGCTTTAAATTTTCAGATGCTTTGCGTAAATCAGTACTGTTATTCCTATAGGACGGGTAGGAGAATAAAGGACTTTGTTTCAGTAGTATTCATACTCGTCCTCATCCACTGTAGTAGAAGTGATTTGTAATGAGCAGTTTGGGATTAGAATAGAGAGATTTACAAATCTGAGTGGGTTTTTTTTACATTTACTGTGGGGGAAAAATGAGCAATGGAGGATAACAAAGACTAGAACCTTAGAAATTTATTCTCTCGATTTGGGTGTCACTTAAATTCAACATGTTAAACAGTGCGGGGTTATGCTTTTGTGGTCAGTTTTAATCCAAAGCGAAGGAGTAGCTCTGCAGAAGGTGGTAACTGACTGTTGTGGTGTATCTGCTCCACTCTTCCTGGCTCTAGTGTTAGTGCAACTGTAGTCAGCCACACCAAGGGGCTGATCAGGATTAAAGCTACAGGGAGATGCTGGTTTTCAGTCAGATGAGCCGATCTGGTTCGTTTCACAAGCACATTACTAGGAGTGCTAAAACTTAGAGTGGGTAAAGGACAAATTGCCTCTCTCTTGCTGTTGTAAAGCTTGCTAAAGTGAGAGGGCAATAACTTTGTGTGGGTGAAAAGAATTGAGAAATGTCAATATGTTTGCCTGACTGCTGAGGTTTTAAAGTGCTTGGGAGGGGAAAAAAAAAGGACAGCAGAAATTTAACTTTTATTTCTTAGAACTGCATGGGTAGAGTAAGTTTATTTTATGAAACTTTCATATAAGAAAAGGCTGATTCTAAATAAAGGGAAAGAAATACAGCATGAAGGTGAATAGGTGAATTTCTTGCTTGTCTCCATGTGTTCAGAAACATGTAGACTGTAAGCTGTGTGTGCAGCAGCGGGTTGCAGAAAGTCAGAATTGAAGTACTTCCTTGTACTTGCCTGTAAATAATTCAATGTTAATACCGTACATATAGAACATGCATAATACTTCATGTGGTTTTACTCTGTCGTATTTTGTAACTTGATGGAGACAGTGTATCTCAAACATCTTAATTCTGTGAAGCTAATACTTCTAACACTTGCATAAGTTTACTCACTAAGAAAAAAGTAAACATTCAGTCTTTATTTGGGGGGGTTTAGGTTTACCTGTGAATGAAATAAAACAACTAATTGAAAAGATTCACTGTGTAAAACCCTAGCTGTAGTCACCTTGATTTTTTGTGTAATTTCGTAGTGTCAACAGACATGTGGATCGGTAATTTAAAAAAATATTGCTATGACAGTGGTTTTTTTAAAATTAATCTTACTCATTATATCACATTTTTCAAGATAGCTACTTAAAGAATTATGGTTTTTTTCTGATTACAGAAATTTTGTGTAGATGTAGAATCTTGTTGCTTGTGGCATTAGAGGGCTGGGTGTACTTCTGTAATATGTGCTTTTTACCAAACAGTACAAAATCACGTTATTTTGGCATAAGATTAAGTACAACTTTGAGGACATAGACTGAACTTGCATCATATGAGCACAAACTGCCTGCTGTATTATTCTGTAGCCCAGAAAGGGGCATGTTATCATTTAGATGCCTGTTCTAAATAACATGTTGTATTCTATTTGTATATTCTTCTCATTAAATATAAAGTGTGGGCACACTGGGACTATAAGTGTAGAACATAAGGAGACAGTAATGTAAGAATCAGGCCTGTTGCTTTTAGTAAAAATGTTCAGTACTAAACAAAGCTTCAAGCTCAAAACAAACTTGGGTTAGACTGACCGAAAGCAGTATCTGAAAAAAAAAAACCACCACCACCAAACCAGAACCATTATCTCGGCTCATTCTTTACTTAGTTGTAGAGTTAATATGTAACTGTGTTGAAGCAGTCTCCCTCTTCCCTTCCCCAGTAGTAAAACATTGTGCATGTTTATGCTAGTGTCTTTTACAATATTAAAAAAAAAATAATCCAAGTATAACCTGTTTAAAACTGTCTCCAATTGGCTGATTTTCTTTTTCTTTTTTTGTTAGATGAAAGGGGCACTGACTGAAATTATCCAGCTCGCTACCTTGGATTCAGACCCCTGGGTCTTAATGGTAGCTGATATTTTAAAATCCTTTCCAGATACTGGCTCCCTTAACCTTGATCTTGAAGAACAGAATCCCAATGTTCAAGATATTTTAGGAGAGCTTAGAGAAAAAGGTAAGCCTTTTCTGTTGGTGAAACTTACAGAAATATGATGCCTTTTTTCAGAAACCTGTCATTTTACAGGCAGTCTTGCTGTCTTAACAGTATTGGTAGCAGGACAAGCAGTGTGTCTTGTCTCTTAACTGCCACAGTTCACGACCTGGCATATTACTGGACGGGGAGCTGTGATATTTGAGGAATGGTAATTTCTTAAATTATCTTTTCACAAGTCGTCAGAACTTGCATGTCAGGTGTTACTCTGAGTGTTTGTGAAGGGCAACATGCAAGTTAACATGGATTCATTAGCATCATAGGCTGTATGTGCACTGATGGGTGGTGACTGAATTATTACAGCTTAGCAAGTTGAGGTTTTTCATAAATTGCTCTGTCTTGTGTGTTGTAATTCTAAAGAAGACAGCAAGGCTCTGTTTCTGCAGTGCTGTGTGTGGAGGCACCACTGTTGCATTGGTCAGGTGGGGTTCATCTCTGCTGGAAGCCCTTCCTCTAGCCCACAAATGTTAGGTTCTGTGGGGGAGGCTGATCCCAAGAGTTCTGCTGCTGATGTCCAGCTAGCTATGGATTGCCTGGCAGCTGAAAATACTGACTTTGGGCGCTTGCACAGTTGCTGCTTCCAACAATGTAGTAAACAGTGTTGCGAGGCTACTCCTACTTCAGTGGGTTTGATTTAGCACAGTGCCTAGAAAAAGCCCTCGGGCATCCATGGGCAGACACGGCCTTGCAGTTAGGATTGGAGCAGACCAGTAATGAAATGACTCCGAGGTAGAAGCATTTTGTTTTCTTACTATAAACAACTGATCATTTGTCTGTTCATGCTTTTGGTTTGGACTTTGTTTAGTACTTTTTATGTGTAATTTGTAAGGAATCTGAAAACTCAATCATTTTGGTCATCTTTTATTCTGAAAATAGTAGCGTATTTAAGATTCCTATATATTGAATAGGTATGATTAACATGGAAGCTGCTGTAAAAAACATTCTAATAACTGTTGATATACTATGGTAATAATCAGAACTAAATTACTCTGGGTGCTTAAACAAGTAGTCTAAAACTTAAAAACACTGGTGGAGTCTAGTTGTAAAATGCTTTGTAATTAGCTATCAAAGTGGTTCTAATACCCATGTGTGCTGTGTTAACTCTTCACACAGTAAGTGAATGTGAAACTTCAGCCATGTTGCCGTTGGAATGCCAATACTTAAACAAAAATGCCTTGACAACACTAGCTGGGCCCCTTACTCCCCCAGTGAAACACTTCCAGCTGAAAAGGAAACCTAAAAGTGCCACTCTCAGAGCTGAACTCTTGCAGAAATGTAAGTAGTATTACAGCTAGTTGATAAGATTAACAAATTACATGCTGACAGGAAAATCTATATTCAGTCTTACTCTTCAGTGTGGAGAGAGATATTGAAATTTTCAAAGAGCTTTGCTGGCTGATTTTTTTATTTTTTTTTTCTTTGATAGACTGATGTGTGGAAGAGCAGGTGCAAGTCATTCTGGCCATGACTACATTAAAATGCTAATCTTGATTTAAATGCTGTTCAGATTTCAAGGCATACAGAAAACTGTAGGTTTTTAAAGCGCAGATTTATTCTCTCCTGGATATATTTAACAGTCAGTTATGAAGACTTGTGAGGGACAGCTTTGGTTAAAGCTTCTGAAACAAAACTGAAACGAGAACCTAGTTTTATTTCACCATATGTTTTTGCAACAGGGAACAAAAGCTGATAATTGATGCTTTCTTTTGCTCAATATGGCTGTACAGGGTGTAAAAACCAAGAGTTTTTGCTAACAAATGGCAATGTGTGCATATATGTATTGGTAACAACTTTAAGCAATATTAAAATAGTTTATGGTACCTGCTGTTCTCTTGCAGCAGCTTGGTTTTTTCTTGCATGTGACATGAGTAGTTTGTCTGGTTAAATACAAGTTTTGTGACTTTTTGTGATGTTATATAGAACTCCTTTAATTATTTCAGTCTCTGTGAAAATTGTCTATTCTGTTAAGCTTTTAGCTTGGACCATCTTGTCATTTGCATAGTCATATTGATTTTGCGTTTTTTCCAAATGCTGCATTTACCTTGGGTAAATGACCTGGGTTTTAATTAAAATATAATTCTTTGTTGGTACTCCCATCTTTTTATGTATTAGTTAATAACATTTTATATAAGAAGCAATGTATTGTTTTTTTTTTCAGCAGGTATTCTGTAATAACTCAAGCCCTTTGCCTTTTTTAGCAACAGAAACTGCACAACAGCTGAAGAAGACTGCAGGAGTGCCTTTCCATGCCAAAGGCAGGGGACTGGTCAAAAAGATAGATACGACAAGTATGGCTCACTTTCATCACTTCCTGGAAAGAAAACCTGATAAAATAGCCTTGATGAAGACTAAAATTACCGCCTAGTTTTTGCAAAAAACTTAATTCTTTTTGAAACAAAGGATTTCTCCCTTTCTGCCTTCCTTTCTCCTGATATTTAAATGTTTCTGACATGTTTTGTCAGAAAGAACAAGAGAGTGAGGTTTTTCTTAAATGACAAGTGTATCTGCCCTGCTTCTAAAATGTACGCAGCTAGATCATTCCTATAGACTTTGGTAAGAATTTAATTTGCATCGCTCCAGGAATAACTCCTGACTAAACCATATTGCTCCAAAAGGGAGCAGAGTGGATCACAGTAATCTGCTGTGCTCTTTGACATGCTTTGAATTAGCCTGAAACTGTCTTGTATTTGTACAATTTTGTGTGGAGAAAGAAGAGGGGACAGTGTATATTCTGCAACCAAGGCCATGGCCATGCAGTGGCTTCTGTTTAATACATCTTTGTGATGCCCATAATCATTCTTTACCTTTGTGTTAATACATTTCAGCTGTTTGCCAAAGTTTCTGAGCTGCTTGAATTTTTCAGATAAGTTTTTTGCTAGGAAGAAGAGGAGGATTCAAAATCAATTTTGCTAAATCATTTCATAGATAGAACTTTTCTGACCTGGTGATGCCGAGGTGTAAAATTTGAGTGATTTCTTGGTGTAGTGGCTAGAAATTATGACGTACTTAGTGTTGATGGTATTTAAGATGTGGCTTTGAGCAACAAAGTTTGGCCACGTGTTTATGGAGTAAATACAAACAATGCAGTTGTAATTTGAAATAAAATATTGTCCCAGTATAGAAATTTACCATTAGGTCTTCTGGGCATTCTTTTTAGCCACTGAATAAATAAAGCTAATTTTTAGAGTTGGCTGTTAGAGCCAGGTGATCTCTAGAAATTTGAGTTACAGGACCAGCTGGGGTTTACTCTGCTGAAACTTACTCATTGGTCAAAGGGGATTGTCCTGAGGTGACAAGGTTTTCAGTGTAACTTACAAAGGCATACAGAGTACCGAACCTCAAATAAAATCCTGTGCCTGACTTTAAATTGTACAGTATGATGAGATTGTCAGGAGGCTCAAACACCTGCTATGTATGTATATTTGTCCCTAATTTTTTAGCAGTTCCTAAAAGAATGCTGTCTTTGGCGTTTGCATTGTGTGACATGGAAGGGTTACAGTGTAAAGTTGGGGGCAAAATAGCTTCTTATAGGTGTAGCAGTTTCTACTGATCATTGAGGCAGCAGGTTTTCTGTTTGCAATATAGACCTGAATTAGGTCTCCTCCTTGTACGAACAACAGCTCCAGAATTTCAAACCCCAGTGTGAAGCAGTGATTAATCTTTCCAGTAGATGTTGAGCTCTTAGCCCTGCAGAATCTTGGCTAAGAATCTCTGGTTAAATACAGTTGTACCTGTACCAAGTAACTAGATATTAAAGTTCAAAGAGCAGCTTTGGCAATAATTGGAGGTGGAACATGGATGCCCAGCACCTTTTTGTCTGTTCAAAGTTTATTTTTATTTTTTTTTAAGTAAGGAGAGCATCAATGTATGTAGAAGTATGTTTTGATAGTAGTGCTCCTGTTCCATTACTTCATGTAAAATGGGGTTGCAAGCATTAGCCCTTACTCCTTGTTTAAAGGATAAGACCTAATCTGACTTCTGAAGGACTTGTAGCATGTTATAGATGGTTCTATACTATAAACATTTGACATTCAAGGCAGGGGGGGAGGAGTGTGTTAAGGAAGAGAAAAGCTGCAGAATTCCTTATTATTGTTTTTCATAACTAATTAAATGTGTATTACAACTGTTGGTATTTTTGATCTTCCCTAAGCACCACTCAAAGGCATACCAAAACAAGCTCCGTTCAGGAGTACTTCGGCACCTAGTGTGTTTAGTCCTTCTGGAAACAGAACTCCTATTCCTCCTTCAAGAACACCTTTGCGCAAAGAAAGAGGAGTAAAGGTAGGTGCGCTCTTTTTTAGTCTCTTGTTTTCCTGCTTTGTTTTCCTTCCTGATCTAAAGTGAATTTCTGATGCTGTTTTGAATCAAGTAGCAATATATTAAAGGAAAAAAATTAAGGACAGTATTTACAGATGAACTTCATAATAAAATTAACAATGGTTATTAAATTCTTTATGGCCTTTATTTCTAGCTTCTAGATATCTCTGAGCTGGATATGGTAGGTGCTGGCCGTGAAGCAAAGAGAAGAAGAAAGACGCTAGGTTGGTACAGCATGCTGCTTACAGAGGCTGTTAATACACCTGCAAATAGGCTCTAGATTTGTAGTGCCAGTTTGATTTTCATTTGTTAAAACTTACTTTCAGCTGAACCTCAAAAAGGGGGAGTGGGGAAAAACCAACAACCCAACCAAAAACACTTTTAGGGGGAATAAAAACACTTTTGGGAGGATTTTAAATTTATATTTCCAGGCCATGTACCTAGGTGATTACACAATTCAGTTGCAGAAAAGGATTGAACTAGTCATTTCTGCTTTAGGTAGCACACCGGGGTGTGAATGGCCTCAGTACTGCAATTGTTCTGAGATATTTTGGTGTGGTTATTTCTGCTGACTCTGTGGTCGAGTAAATGAATGGAAAGTAATGTTGAAAATATTTATAGTGCTTTCCAAAATCCTGCATGAGAGATCTTAACAAATGAATAACATCTGATATACTGCTCTTAAGTCAAGTGACTGTGCAGTGCTCTACTTAACCAGGAAGATACACTAAGCAGCATAGCTGCCCCAAAACAACCTTTTTGTATTTGTCACTTAAGAAAAAAAAAGTACCATCTCAGAACAAAAACATAATTGCAGTTAAATTTTTGCTTTTGTTTTGGTGCTTTCTTATATCACAAAGTTATCCAGTTCTGCCTAATTAATCAGTTACTGTATCTTGATGGATGTACATTGTAGTTCAGTTCATAATTGGGTTGATTATAAAACTGCATATGAAGCTTACTTCATCTTCCAACTTTTCAGTTTGTGCCTCTTTAAGCATGTTTTAGCAGGCTTTGAGAAATGCATATTTGTATCTTTGTTTAAAAAAAAGTGTATCTAATTCAGTATTTCATAACTTCCTTGAACTGACTTCTCTTTCTATGCGATAGATACTGAAGTTGTGGAAAAGCAAGCCAAAGAAGAAACAGTAGTAGAAAATGCTACCCCAGATTATGCTGCTGGCCTTGTGTCTACACAGGTAAAAACAAAGAAAACAAAAACTAACCAAAAAAATATTGAGGAAACTATGATGCATGTTATTCTAAAACACTTAAACGCCTTAATTTTACTAACTTCTGAAACATGCCTTTCTTAATACAGAGAATCTTCATATAATTATTTTAAAATTCGATTATATTTTCACCAAACTAGATTAAAAAAAAAAAGTACAAAGCAGGATAAATGTAAAGTTCTGATTGTTTTCTTGCTGCAAACTTAAAAGTTTGTGATGGGGTGTGGCATTTCTGTAACTGAGAATTGTAAATCTTTTATTAGAGATGAAAAGGGTAGGAGGGCTCTGACCATAAAGAGGTGGACTCACTTTGGGGAGTTCCTGCAGGTTTCACTTTGTGCCTGTGCATCTTGTGTGACCCTGGTGGAACAGTGCCCACAGAAGTCTCTGTGGAGAGCACTTGTCGTTGGCCTGTGCCCAAGAGGAATAGCTGGGTATGAGCAGCCAAAGAAAGAAGTCTTCCCAACGCATCTGTCTTCTGACTTGACAGAAGAACCTACATGCTGGTGGCTCTGGTTCCTCTAGTGGTTCTTTTCTCCATTTTTAGCTTGTAATCTTTGAGAACTGATGCTTAATCCAGAAGGCAGCTTTTTCTGAGTTCTCCAAACCTGCCTGTGACTAGACTTAGCCAGTCCCATTACTGCTGAAAGGGGAGGAGAAATACAGTGGAATTGATCTCCATCCAAATTACCCAAGGCTTATAAATATGCTTTTCTTAAAACCCATCAAGTTCAGAGGTGGCTGCTTCTTGTCTTAACAGTCTTTTTTTTTTCTTTTTAATCCAAAAGTTTTTTCGGATCCACTGAAAAAGCTAACCCATTGATAGAGAAATTCAGTTGGGGGTTGGAGGGAGGAGTTGTGTGTGGAGGTGTTTTTCCATATCCTTTCAGATTTTTCCTTTGGGAAAAAATGTGATGCAGCTTTGTTTTCTCAGCTGGGACATAGCTTTTTACAGGAATGTTAGAGTCTCCCCCCACTTCTGAGTTAGAAACTATTCCAAGAGACATTCACCTGGAATTAATTTAGACAACTGGGCTCTTCAGATACTAACGTAATTAGTATTAGTACAGTGCTGCTGCACCCAGTGTTTGCAAGCCTCTCAGGAAGATAGAAATCCATCTCAAATCTTAAATGTCCTCTCTTCCAAATTTTAAGTGGTTATGATTAGCTCTGCTTCTTTAAGTCTGTGTGTTGACATGCAACTCTTGCCTTTGGGGAGAGCGCTCTACTTGAAAGATGTGTGGCTTGGTTGGAAAACCAGGCACTCTTCCCTCTAGAGCCTAGTGGTAAGCATGTGCCACATTGCCCCGTGGTTATGGGGGCAGCAATCCATGGCACACACACCAAAACCAACATATATAGGCCTGTGTCAGGTGTGAAGGTGGGAGCCTTCTGCAGGCAGACCGTCAAAGAGTATCTTTTTGGCAAGCTCACCGTCTTAGAGAATATCATAGAATGGTTAGAGTTGGAAGGGACCTTAAAGATCACCAAGTTCCAACCCCCCTGCCATGGGCAGGGACACCTCTCCCTAGAGCAGGTTGCTCAAAGCCCCATCCAGCCTGGCCTTAAACACTTCCAGGGATGGAGCATCAACAACTTCCCTGGGCAACCTGTTCCAGTGCCTCACCACCCTCACAGGAAAGAATTTCTTCCTCATATCTAATCTAAATCTCCCCTCTTCCAATTTAAAACCATTACCCCTCGTCCTGTCACTAGACTTCCTGACAAAGAGTCCCTCCCCAAAATATCCATCCTACTTCTGTACAGTAACACTACTTTAAATGACTTGTCTGCTAAACTTGTTCCCACCAAACATCTTTCCTCTGTTTATAAGGCTGAATTGAACTAAAATGGCGGTATTCATAGAGATACCATGCTGTTGTCTCTATGCCGTGTGTGCAATATCACATACGAGTAAGCACAAAGTGTGGCATTTTCTTGGCTTGATCCCAGATGACATCTGTCATGTTCATGTTGACTCTTTGAGTGGAAGCAGGGTTTTACCTGTGCTTTTACTAGTGCATTCTGCGTGCTTTGTCCCAGAGACCTTTGCATTCTCCTGGGTAGGCCTTTGGCCTGTGGATGAACGCAGGTTTCTACTTGCTAATAACGAAGAGCATGCTTGCTGAGGCAGAATGTCACTTATTCCTATACTGTAGCTCTTCAGAGAGCACCATCCACACAAATTTTATCATCTGATCTCCATGCTACTAACTGAGGAATGGGACAAGGGAACAGCAGCGTGACTCTACACAGAAGTACCTTCTCTATAATAATTTTTTCCTGGTTCAAATTGTGCCTTCGGAGGCAACTTTGATCACAATTAGAGGAAATAAAAGCTGCTTTTTACCTTTTAGGGTTGTTCTAGTGTCTGAAGTTTGTACAGGGCGTTAGGGTTGAAAGGCCCTAACAGAGGAGTCTATAATTAAGCTCCCAAAAGGAATATTGTACCAGAACTAATGTTGAAAATGTATTTAAAGTGCAGAACAGGCACATGAGTAAATGCAGTTTGGCTTTAACACTTTCTTTTCTGTTTGACAGAAACTTGGCTCGTTGAACAATGAGCCTGCACTACCTTCTACAAGTTATTTACCTGCTACCCCCAGCGTGGTGCCATCTTCCTCATATATCCCAAGCTCTGAAACACAGCCAGGTAAAAGATGCTTTTTTGCTTTTGGGACTTAATACTTCCAACTCTATAGAGTTTTACTGTCTAGCTCTTTTATTTACAAACCTACTATCCCACAATTCTACTGAGGCTTAACCTGAGCTGTCTAAAAAGCCATTGCAGGAACCCAGCCTTTGGGTTTTGGGTAACCAGACATGTCATTTAACCTAAATAAAGAAAACGCTTGTTGTTTTTAAGTCTTAAAATGACTGCTAGTTAAGTCAGGCAAATAAAGCAATTTACTCTGGGGTTGTTGGTTTTTTTTTTTCCTTACTCTGTAGTAGAAATTCTAGCGTTTATTTTAATCCATAAAGAGACACTAGTAATACACATAAATCTAGAGTACGTACTCCGTATGTGGGTCCATATGTTTGCACTTACAAAATAGTTGCTTTCAAAAGTCAAGTGAGTTTCTGGAGGTGAGTACACATCAGTTTTCACACAGGCTGGGATGAAGCCATCCACTTACTTTTCATAACTGAGCTCCTGCATATTTTGAAAAGTGCTACATTATTTTCAATTCTAGAAAATTGCCTGTAGGGAAAAAAAAAGAGGGTTTGTACAGATCCTTTATTTCTGCATCTTTTATTGCAACACAATTGGTTTTACTTTCCCTTCCCTTAAAGAAATGTATCAGTTTACACTAACAGATGTGCATGACTGAGATTCGTTTCTGGACCTTGTAAGTTACAGAGAGTCAACATTTCAGTTTCATGCATTAGTTTTACTCTTGCTTGTTGCAGTTTGGTTCTGTAATGTTTGTCTGTGTATGTGAGCAGTAGCATGTTGGTCACTATAGAAAAATACATATACAAAACCTGATCCACATGGCCCTGAAACAGTTCAAAATCTCTCTGAAGGTCCATGCAAATCTTTCTCTGGCAGAAAATTGGCATCTCCAGAAGGAACACAGCCAAGAGCACATCAGTGTTGTCAGCAGCTAGTAGTATTTTCCAGAGCCTTGGCATTGTATTCAACAGCAGGAAAAGCCTGGTTTAAAATTCTCTATTGTCTTTGTTCTCTTCTTTTTTTTATTTTCTAACTGCATTTTTCCTTCTGGAGCATGGGGTATCTAGCTTTTCTTATGGATATGGAATATAAAGCTGTTTCCTTGATCTAAGATCCACAGATTTGGTCTCATAATCTGAAGTTGCATAACTAAGATGTTACTCTATGCAAGTCAGTTACTCTGATGTGAGAGGAAGACATTTGTACAATATTAAGGGGTAACTAATTGTTTCAAATATTTGTCCTCTCAAGTGTTGGATTGTCCTGTTCCACATCGTACTGGATAAAAGCCGTATTGTTAAAACCGATGCTATTTCTTTGCCTGGATGGAGAGTGGTGACCTCTCATTATCTAAAATCTGGTCTGAAAGGCATCAGTGTAGCTCTGACCTGTGTCTGCCTTTTAGTCTGCTGTGAGCACAGTGTGAATAAATCAGCTTAAACCTCCTGAGATTCATGGAAGGTGCTTAAGCAACTCTGCCTGTGTCTAAGAGCTGCAGAAGACTGTAGCTGGCAAGAGTGTGTGCTGGGTAATTACTCTTTGCTGAACAGATGGTAACTACAAAGTTATGGTAACTTGAGGATGTGTAACCTCCACCTGCAGCCAGGTTTGGAATAGTAAACTCCCTTCTCTTTGAGAAATAAGAGAGTTAGGGCTTGTCAATACTGCCAGGTTTTCTACCTTTTAGCAGTTACTGTTTAAATGAGTGGCTTGTGAAGACTACATTTAATTCTGTCATCTTTAAGTATTTGTATATTTTCTGTATTTGTTACTGGCTGAGAATTAATTACCATTTCCTTTGGAAGCTGCTGCCGCATTAGGTGAAAACTGATGAGGTGTTTTTGGTTTCTGTATAACAGTACAGCAATAATCCTGGGAGGGTCTGAGTACAGTTGTTACAGCAATATAAGCTAAAAAGTAAATCGGTTTTGATTTAATAAATCTGGTATTCATTAACCATAAAATTTGATGTTAAATATAGCATAATCTATATTGGACAGTTAGTCACTCAGTTATGTAATTATTGCTGGAGATAATCGAGTGGAAAGGGCAATTAGCTCTTCAGTTTTTCATATAGATACTAGATAGCATAATAAATTGTGGTGCTAAAATGGAATAATGGTATTTTTCAGTTTTCTCTAAAGGCCATTGGTGACGCTAACCTCTGTTTGTGGACTATAGTGTTTTTAATTACCCTGGTTGTTTTTTGCAGCTGGCTCTGCACGAGAGGCCTTGCAGACAAACAGACAGGCTGAAGAACCTGCAGCTCCAAATGCTACCACAACTCTTCCTGCGCAGTTCAAACAGAGAACACCCATGTACAACAGTAACTCTAATCCACCTGCAACTACACCTACCTCACCCCTAACACCTACCACACCTCCTGCCATTTCCCCTGCGGCACAAGCACCTCAGGTGGCCCCCCAGACTCAGCAACAGCCACCACCGAAAAAAAGCCTCTCTCTCACAGTAAGTAAAATCAGGTTCTTTTTGACTGCTGCTTTGGACGTGAATTGGAAAACACGGATTTGTATGGGTCTCATTTAGTGCGTTGGCCGTTCCTGGCCTTGGGATCATAAAGTGGTTGAGGCTGCTTTTTTATAACCAAAGATGACAAAAATGTTTTGTGGCTTTGTTAGTATTGCTGTCTTAAAAATGTTAATCACAACGTGTTTACTTATGTAGCGTTAGTATTACAGTAGGATGCCTTTATTTACTGCTGTTTATTATGTGAAATAATCTCGTGTTGCTCATTATAAAGAATTTTGGGAGAGAGGTGTATTTCCAGCAGAGCTGTTACCTAGCCAATTGCATATAATGTAAGCTGCTAAAAGAGGTCCTGTGATTGTGATGGCAGGAGAAAAGATACCATTAGATTATTCTGAGGTGAAAGCCTTTATTTTTTGATGCCCTCACACGCACACACACCCATCACACATCTTTTAAAGCCTGAGAGTGGGGAGGAGAGTAAACTCAACAGTAATTACTTATTTCCTGAAGCTTCTTGTTGCTGGTATGTTGTTATATATTAAGTGCATGCTTGAAGTTAAGCAGATAACTAATTAAAGATGCGGCTGATTTGAGACTTCGTTAAACAACTCTGTAAGCTTGGCTGGCAAGATCTGAATTTTAAGAAGCTGGGTGACTTGCTTTTTAGTACCTCACTGTATTTATTAATGAAAAAGAGAAATTCCTCCAAAATTATTGCAAGCCTGGGTTTGTTGAGTAAGCATTGGGGTTTTTTTCTCCTTTTTTCCTGATGTCACAAAGGACAAAAAAAATTCTAATGCAAACATTAAGTCTTTTTGTACATGTTTCTATAACTATTTAAAGATTGAAACTTTTCCCAGTTCCAGAAATCAGTTGTCGCTGTTGTGTTAGGTGTAAGTAGTAAAGAGGGAAAGCCTTGAGATTAAGCCTTTTCTTGTTTATTCTTTGCGGGTCTACAGATTTCCACCTTACTCTTATGCTTGTTTGTGGGTATTAATTCTGTACCTGTTGGCAGTATTTTCTTCACTGGAATTCATACTCATTTTATCTGTTACAGAGGGAGCAAATGTATGCTGCACAGGAAATGTTCAAGACTGCAAACAAAGTTACAAGACCAGAAAAGGCTCTTATCCTTGGATTCATGGCAGGATCCAGAGGCATGTATTGAGACTAATTTATCTTGCTTTTGAATACCCAAGTCTGAAATGCAGCCTAGCATTTCTAAATGTGTGTATGTGAGTGCAAGATTCACCATAACTGAACATGCAATATTGTAGCTTAGGGGTTGAGGAGAAGCAAGGCAGCTAGTCAGAAGTGAACAGACTGCTTGGTCTTAGTAGTCTGTCTAGAAAACCAAACAATGTAAGTTCTTTCATGGGAAGCTGAGGTACAAGTTGGGCACTACGGAGCCTCTTTGCTAATTCCTTAGCATTAGGATGTAGCAACTGTTGTCTCAAAGACTTTAGGTAACCACAGGTGCTGTGTAGAGGGATAAGCTGTCTTATAGCTAGATCCTGTCATATATTGGCCTTGATACAGCAAGGCTGTTAGGAAAAGATTATCAGATGTAAGATGAGAAGGGGCTTAAGAGTCCTTAAGTGAACTCTATCGTCTGTACAAGCTCTGGTTTCTAATTTGAGGGTTCTTATCACTGAAGTGCTGGAGCCTAAATGTGACTCACACGTTAGGATTAATGCAATACATTATTGAAGATGACCAGGGTAGAGTTACTGTGGTGATCCTTGGGCTTTAAAAAAGTTCGGTGTATCTTGCATTAATGGTGGTGGTCTTAGTACCTTCAAATTGCAGTAGGAAGGTACACTTTAATATCTACATGGATAGTTTTTTGTAATGCCAGGTAAAATATTATTTTGGAAGTGTGTGTTATATATTCACATGTGCGTATATTGATAGGTATATAACTGTATGAATTCCTTTAGTAATAATGTCAGCACCTTCTGAAGGTTGGGTTGGCAACTCCCAACTATGATATTATTGAGTTTTCTGGGTGTCAATTCCCATACCTTGAAATGTAACATCCAGTATTTCTACTGGAACGGAATTGAGTCTTGGACAAGCGACGTCACTGAAGCTGTTCAGGCTTCCAGAACAGCTGAAATTTGTTGAGGCTTTTAACTACAGAAGGTATCCCAAATAGAGTAACTCTGGTAGCTCAAGTTTTTCCAACTCCCAATTAATTATAAGCTTCTCTTACAGTTGTTGAGGCAGACAGAAATTACATTGTTGTGCTTTACTCCCCCTTCTGTTGTTCTTTTGGTTATGTTAGCCTTGGGGTTCATCTTTCGGGCTCTGGTTTTGTTATCCTTTAAACTGTGATGTGTGGAGGGAGGAAGATCTTTGTGAAGCTGTGTGTATTAGTGACGTTACTTGCTCAGCTTTGGGTGTGGGATTAGTTTGAGTTTTGGGGTATTTTTGGCATAAAGTTTAAGATGTCCATCAAGTGCTCTTTACCTTTTCTAATGCAGTGCTGAAATGTATAATTTGTTCCTGCTCTTGTTTCCACAGAGAATCCTTGCCAAGAGCAAGGTGACATCATCCAAATTAAACTTAGCGAGCATACAGAAGACTTACCAAAGGCAGATGGCACCGGCAGTACCACTATGTTGGTTGATACGGTCTTTGAAATGAACTATGCTACTGGTGAATGGACCAGGTTCAAGAAGTACAAACCTATAACTAACGTTTCCTAAGAGATGCAGCAACAGCAGACTGGACCAAATCAAGCTTAGAGTCAACCAGCTCATAGAGTAATTCAACTGTACAAAATGGCATTCATGTGTACATTTCTTATTACCCTCCAGAGTAAAAGTTGTGGCTCTTCAACCTGACTGGGCTCAGTGAACACAGAAGAAGATGGTGTCAAACTCGCTTTGGTTTTGTTTTGGGGTTTGATTTCGTTGTTGGGGTGGGTTTTTTTGTTTGTTTGTTTTTTTAAAGAAGAAATCTTGGGAGAGGGAAAGGTGATCTTAAGGCGGGGGGCAGGTTGTTGGTGTGTTTTTGTTTTCCTGCAGTTCAAGATGCCTGAAAAGGAGATCACAACTGAAAGATTTACAGATGGAAGTGGTTTACTTCCAAGTACTGGAAGAGAAGACTTCTGTGCAGTCATTCACTGTTTACCATTAAACGAGGGCACAGATCTTTATTGTGAAAAGATTTTCTTTGGCTACATGGGTCCTGTTGTAAGAATGGACACTTAAAGCACCACAGATTGGTGCTTGACTTATTTTGTAATTCAGCTGCAGTATAACTAAGTATTGCAGGTGGTAGATGTCCAGTGTCTAATGGTACCCACTGTATGTTTAGCTCACTTATGCTTGGGTCATAGGATGGGATTGAGCAGCTTTGTTAACTCACTGTATTGCCAGTGTCCATGCCCAGTGTGAGTTAATTTGTATTTGGCATTAATTGAGATGAAACAAAACAGTATCCTAACTTTCTGAAGGAAAAAAAAAAAGAATCAAAATTAAGAAAAAAGTAGTGGTGGCATGTCACTACCTGGAAGTGATAGCTCTTTGCCACGTAAGTCTTAGGCTAGTTGATCTATGGCTCTTGCATAGCCCTTTGAACAGCACAGCTTACCTGGGAGGAAGTGAAACTTACATCTCAAGACCAATTGCAGCTTAATTTAGAAATGGCCCTAGAAGTGTTTGAGTGTCACACATCTGAGTAGAGATGGCTGGAAGATTTGTTGACTGGAGGCAGTGCTAATTGATGTTTGGTTGAGCAGTCATAACGTGTTTGATTGCCAAGCCCTGATCCAAAAAGTTTTGAATGATTGTAACTGTGGTTCTTGCCACTGTAGTTCTGCTGGTATAATCACTTAATCACTAATGTGGGCACAATTATACAAGCATATAAATGTGCCCTATACTTGTCCCCTTCTAGTAGCAGCACATTTTTATCTTTATAACTGTGTTCACACTACTGGTATAATCTGGTTTTAATAGTACAAATAAAGCTTGCATTTATTGAGAGGGCATATGTACACAGGTCAGGATTCATCCTTTTGGAGACTTGGTCTCATCATTGGAAAGAGACTTGGATTAAACATCTGGTTTCTGCCAGAACTTGTATGTGGAGCTGAGCTTGGTTGGGAGTGGTGCTTAGAAGGAAGAAATGCAAAGATGAGTAGCATAACTGTTGTTGGTGCTGAGGAGATACCTTGGGCTTCATGAGGTTCATGTGAAAGTGGGACTTTTAGGACAAAATTGAGGCCTTTTTTTGTTTCCTGAAATGAAAGCAGACCAAATCCCATAAGCATACTTATATGCTAACAAAGATGTTTAGATGATCGATCAGAGTCTTTGTTTTATTCTGGGGAATTTTTGTTGAGTTTTACTTCTAGTTTTTCAAACAAATTATCCAACAGGACAGGGCAAGTATAAATCCTAAGAGAATCTGTATTCTAGTGTTTTAAAATGTGACCAAAAGTATGAATTTCTTAACTTTATTTAAGCAAATATACAGAATGTTCTAGCTCATGTACTGAGCAAGTTACTTGATGGTACCTGCTACCATTGCAGAGTGTTATGCATGTATCGGTGGGAAAGTTACTCGCGTATGACTGTCACACTGGGGGCTCTCTTCCACGTATTTATCCCATTTCAGAAGCAGTGTAGATTGTGATTCTGATTGCGACTTCTTTTTTTTTTTTCTTTAAACAGTTAGAAAACAGCCTGACAAGTGAGGATGAGTAGTAGGTTTTAGTTTTTTTAGAATGAGTTTGGTAGAAATGCATTTTCATGGTTATAACTTATTTGATTATGGTATGTTACACAGTAAGGGCTAAGAGTAGAATATGAAAGAACTTACCTTTTAAAAGAAAGGTTTAAAGAAAAGTAACATTCCTTTTCTTGTCTGCATTCAGATTTTTATAATTTTCTTGTGATTACCAGTTTTCTGTAAACACGTCCGATACTTCTGTTCCTGCTTACTAGATAAGCTGCAAGTACCAAATGCAATTTTTAAGAGAGAATTTTTAGAAAATTGGCTGACTTGAGGGGTGCACACTATCATTGTAAATTGTTGATGTAAGACTCTGCAGTTCAGCAGTGACCAGGAGCTGCTGTGTGGTGGCTCTTCTGGCTTACTTGAGATTAGTGGGGGTCCCTCACTAAACTTAGTCCACAGAAGTCTGCATTTCAGGGCTGTGTTGCCATTCTCTTCGAGAAGCCCTTCTGGAATGCAGCTGAGTCACTTGAGCGTGGAAGTGTGTAGGATGCTTAACCACACTGCTGCCTATTTGTATTTGCTGCATAACAAAGTTGGTCTCCAGGCCTGTTCCTCTAAAGTCAGTCATATGCAATAAGTTGAAAATTTAAATAGAAGCATAGTGTATTTTTAATTCCGTTAAGTCATTAGGATGGGACAATTTAACACTGCAAAATTAATTTATTTTTTAAAGTGGCTTTATGACCCTCAATGCCAGAGCATTACTTCATCTGTAACTCTAGGAAGGTTTTTTTAGATACCTAAAGAAAGGGAAGCTTTTGAAACATAGTTTTACTGCTCTCCCTATCATTTTACTACATGGAGCTCTTTGGTTCAGAGAACGAAATCATGGAACCAGTGGCCTGGAAGTGGGGATAATGACAGACAATTCGGAAAGGGCAACATCTGCATTTAAATTCCAATATAACAGAATCGTTACATACAGAACAAAATCTGGCCCTGGAACTTAACATTATTTTTTTTTGTCTTGAATGTTCAGTCACTGGGATGTTCGCTGTGTTCTATTCAGTGAGGCTCAGTATGTGCTGTAAGATTAAACAAGACCATTTGTTGGCTCTAGAACGACTTGCAGATGTACTAAGAAATCCACCAGAGATGTAGTTCTGAGTTTTCTTAAAGCTTTGTGTCCTTTCCTCTTTCTGTTTATCCAACATAAAGTTTTAAGAAATAGCAAGCCCAAACTTCTGAAGTGTGCTGCCCCTCAGCAGGGCCCAGCTTCTCTTGCTCTGGCTTGCAAAGAAGCACCTGTCTGCGCAAGCCAAGGCGTGATAAGAATTAGCTCATTTGGTTTTTAGAGTGTGGAATACTGGAGAAAAACAGTGAAAGTGGGTTGTGGTTTTATCCCTGTCCTGTCCAAAATTTTAATTCTTAGGGGAGAAAGAACACACACACAGGCATACCCAGGCTTCTTTAACAATTAGCCCTCCAGCAGTGGACCCTAAAGAAACCCAGCACTTTTTCTGTCATGAGTACCATGAGGCCCAGAAAGAGGGAGATGAGTGTGATGCAGAAGGTGGTCCTGAGAAGGATGCCGAACAAGAGTTCCAAGTGAGGATTCCATCCTCTGTTCAGACAGAACATTTTTTTCCTGCTCCAGTGCTCTGTAGCTACCTACATACAAAACAGTCCCAGCTTAGTGTGGTTAACACCAGTGTTGGGCCAGTGCTGTGTGGGTTAACTCAATTTTCACTGTTAGCTTTGCATGAAATCCTTGGGTTCAGTGCCAAAGGGTGCTGGATGCAGTGGGGAGGGAAGAGCCTTTGGTGATTGCTTGGCATCACGGTTTGAAATCGGTCACTTCTCTCACTAAGTTGTGTCAAAGTGCAGACCGCTCATCTAGATGGAAGAAGCTCGAGATTTTGACATGAGAACAGTTTAAGAGTGAATTGCATTTTCATAGTAAGATCTGACTGGAAAAAAAAAGACTAAAAAATGTTAAGCCAGAGCCCTCTGGGAATCTGGTGCCTTTAACAAGAACTGTCATTTTGTAAAATGTTACATCTATAGCATAGCCCGTATGTTTTCTATTGTTTGGTTTTTTTTCTTTTTGTACAGTTGTAAATTCAAAATATTCTGTCTTTGGGTACGTATTTTCAGTGTAATACAGTATGTATAATAAAAATTTAGATTTTCTAAGGAGATAGACTGATACTTTTTAATAATCAAGTTGCATATTGTACCAACAGTGGGATTGCTGATGGGTACCACTGCCCTGAGACCGAACAGCCGCATTGCCTGGTGGTGTGTTATCGTTTTAGGTTTATGCCACGTTGCTCCTATGGATGCGTTTCAGAGTTGACATTTCAAAGCTGACGTACACTAGCTGTGCTGGGTAGGGTGTCTCTGAGGAGGAGGCGTTACCAAAATACCTGCTCGTGCTTTCTGGGTGGGTTCCCTGGAAGCTGTTCACCTGTGGGTGGTGTGTCTCCACGGTGGGTGGGTGGGTGTGCGTTGAAGCACTCTGGTCCCCAGCCTTAGACCTGATGGTACGGGAAGGTTTGCCATGTGCAGGTTCTGAGTGGCCCACACGGTATCTGTGAAAGTGTGGAATAAACCCTGTTTGTTCTAAACACTTTCTTTAACTGAATTTCAGCAATGGCTTCTCTCCCAGTTTGAGTGCTATGGAAGGGTGGGGGGTTTTGGTTTGGGGTTGGTGGTGGGTATTTTGTTGTCTCCAGAAACTGTTTTAATGCTCAGAGATACCGTTTCTATGGTCGGGTTTATCCTGTGGTAAAGATGAAGCGTTGCGTCAGGTGGACGCGTGTGGCTGGCCCTGTTCTGGTTCTGTCTGTAGAGCTCTGAGGTGGCTCTGTCACACTTGCCTGTGCTGGGGCAGCACCAGGCATGGTTGGAGAGTTTTCTGTGTCTGATTGACCTTCTCAAAGAGCTGGGAAAGGAATTCTGTTCCAGCTCCACCGTCTTTGGTAGAACTGCTCTTTGGCTGCCTCCCAAACTTCGAGAATAGGTTCAGATGCCTGTCGTGTGTGTTGTTTCATAGGGTGCTTACTCTGTCAAAGAGGTTTACTGGTGCCCAAGAGGAGTGACTCAGTGATGAGTTCCATGTGAATAGGTGTGTGCCAACCTGCCTGTCCTCTGAGAGTGGCCTGTGCAGAATCTGACCCAGCTATTTTTAGCAATCTCTGTGTCACTAGGCATTTTGGACAGGCTTAGCTGGTACAAGCATGTAGGGTTGTGGTTTTTTAACATTTAGGATGCTGCTCTAGCATCTAGCACTAGCTCGTGGCTGAGGATTGGTCTCTTGAAGACCTAGACAAACTCGCATAAGATGCTGCCCTGTTCCCAGTGCCTTCAGACAGAAACTGAAACATCTTGGACTTTGCCCCAACATCTTCAGCTTGGGTGTTCTGGAGTTTAAATCCCCGCAGGACCAACAAAATGTGGGCAATGTGTTAGTGTGTCTCCAGGTGCTGCTGAGTGACCCTCCTGGCTTGATAACGCTTAGTGTCTCAGCTGTGCCTGACCCTAGAGAGCCACTTTTCAGATAACCACCCTTTCACCTGTATTTCAATAAATCCTGCATTTCTTCCCTGTACGCTGCTCTAAGGCAGCTGAAGAATTTGTATCATTTTTCTCCCTAAAGCATGAGGTGGGTTTGACCTGCACCCTCAGCACTGACTGTACCCAAGACCCAAATGGTGCATTTTGGAGTTCTTCACACTTAAAGACCCTCTCTTGAACTGATGGGTGCTAATTAAGAATTAAATATTCGGTACTGCTTGTGAGAAAACAAATCTCTCAACCTAGTTCTTATATTATCATGGTTGAATAAACCATCAGATCCTCACTGCAGAGAGACCTTTCCTTTGGCCATCTCTTTTTATTATGCCTTCTAAATCCAAGTATGGAAGAAACATTTTTTAAAAGGTTAGAGTTATTTGTTTCAAAGTGACTCGTGTAGCACCTCCTGGTATTTAAATTCCTTCATCTCCCTTTCTTATGTTTTGTTATTCCATCTATGCAACACCTGTGGTGAAGGTCTCTGCGGGTGCAGTGCTACCTTTCTTTGGTTTAAGAGTGTTTTAGTCTTGGCCCTGAAGTGGTGAGTCCTCGCTCCCCAAAGCTGTGGTGCCATCATGTGGCCGTTTGGTCAGGTACAGGTTTCAGTGTCTGTTCAGAGTACAAAAGTGTGTGTGTTCCTTCAGGAGAACCGAGGGCTGTGGCTTGTTTTTTAGCGTAGAAGTGTCCTGGCCCTCCTCTTGGGCACAGCGCTGGTTTCAGTGTCCTGCAGGAGCAGCACATTGTGGCAGAACTTCTCTCCTTACCTGAAATGAAGAAAACTCGTGGTCGCCTCCTTCCTAGAGTTCAAGATCTGCCTACAACTGTTGAGGAGTCTGGTCATAATGCTGTAGCAAAGGTCCTTCTGACTGGGAAGGTCATCCACTGCATTTGCTCATAGCGCTTTAGCAGGAAAGCTACTGAAGAGCCTTTGGAGGACAAGCTGCATTTACATTGCTGACTTACTGGCTGTTGGACCTGGGTTCCTGAAGTCCGAGCTCCTGTGCTGTTTCCTGAGAGTCAATTTATGTACCAGAGACTTGGAAGAGTCGTCTGAATTGGAAGAGTCCAACCATCCACGTAACAGTGCCAAAACTACCATCAAACCATATCCCTCAGCATCACATCTACATGTCTTTTAAATACCTCCAGGGGTGGTGACTCAGCCACTTCCCTGGGCAGCCTGTTCCAGTGCTTGATAACCCTTCTGGTGCAGAAATTTTCCCTAATATCCAATCTAAACCTTCTCTGGTGCAACTTGAGGCCATTTGCTCTAGTCCCATCACTTGTTAGCTGGGAGAAGAGACTGAACTCCACCTCTCTACAACCTCCTTTCAAGTAGTTGTAGAGAGGGATAAGGTCTCCCCTCAGCCTCTGTTTCTCCAGGCTGAACAACCCCAGCTCCCTCAGCTGCTCCTCACAAGACTTGTTCTCCAGACCCCTCACCAACCTTGCACCTGAAAGGAGGTTCTGGATTCCCCATTGCTGCCCAGCCCAGCCCGTGAGGCAACACATCCTGTGGGTGTTGTGAAGGCTTCAGTGCTTTCTTTGGTTGGTTGATTTTTGTCTGTGAAGGAGGCAGTGGTGCCTGCTGCCCGTCTTCTATGTGCAGCCAGGTTGTGGTGTGACGTACGAGTTGTGCTGCTTGTGGAAAAGTTGTTTTCCAAGCAAAGCACCTGTGGGAAGCCAGACTGCAGTTTTCCTGACCATCTCGCTCTTTCCCAAGTGATAGATACAGCCCAGCTTGGGCTCAGCCGCTCTGGTTGCTCACCACCAGGGTACAGAACAGGGACACACTGCTGGAGGACCTCAGTCCTGTCAAACATCTGGCTGCTGGAACCCCAGGGACTGTTTTTTGCCCTGGCATAGTGGGAACAGAACAAGCGTCTGTAAAGTCTGGGACCCTGGCAGTGACGGTGGGTGGTGGATAACTGCCAGAAAAGCCTAAGGATACAAGGAAAAAAAAAGTGAACTTTCTGCTCACATCTGCTGGTAGTCAATGGGGACTTTCTGACCTTAGAGGTTGACCTAGTGACTATTACTGTTTTCAGGCTGATGGACGTGTCCATCAACTCTCCACTCATGCATTTCTCTCCTTTCCACTATAGGTGGGACCTCACCTGGAGACTTTCAGCCTCACAGCACTCACTGTCACATCCCAATTAACAAAAACTGGGGTGGGGGCAGCTCGTGCTGGACACTGCAGAGGGCTGCTGTTTGAGAGACAACTCTTCCTGTCCAGTGTTCCTAATTTAATAAGTAGCTCTCCTTGTGAACAGACGTGTCCCTTGTAACACCCTGGTTACATGCAGCCAGTTGATGCAGAGTCCTGTGGTGGCCCTCAGGTTTGTAATGTCTGGGTAGCTCAGAAATCCAAGCCTGCCCTCAGCAGATGAAGTCTCTAATGATACTTCCCTCACTTGCCCAGCTTGGATGGAGGTGTGGTTTGGGGCAGGCTTGGCCAGCAGCTGTCCTCTCCAGGCTAGGGCAGTGTGTGAGATGTGACAAGAACTGCTGGTGTGTTTGAGCAGGATCCCATGTTCTAGGGAGAAATGTCACTGCTGCTGCCTCTGTCCTACATGGAACTAGCCAAGTTCTGAGGGTGGAGGGCAGCGTCTGGTTTAGTTGGGGACACAAGGTTCACCGTCTATGGAAGAGCAACCAAACTGACAAGAAGAGGGCCGTGTGCCAGCCTGGGACATCGCTTTTGATCAGCCACGACACTGCTTTTTATCCTCTGTGAAACAACTAGCAAAAGCATTTAATCTCAACAGGGAAGAGGTGAGGCAGGTCAGCAGTTCATAAATTAAACTATTAGTCTTTCTCTGCCCTGAAGGGGCATCAGGCTTCTCCTGTCAGAAGAGTATTTCCAACTTGCCCAGTTGTTAAATGAATTGAGAGGAAAGCAGCCTGTCTCGCCCCCCAGCTGGGCTCTGGTAGCTGATGGGAGAAAGAGGCTTTGAGGGCACGGAGAAGGAAGGTGTTGAGATGCAATTTCCCTTTCTCTTCCGTGTGTCAGGCTGAGACTCGTGGGTGAGCGCACGGTCACAGTGGTGGGTGTCAATGTCCACTGAAGTGCTTTTCCAGCGTGTGCCTGTGTGCTGCAGCTGCTCAGGACATGGATAACTTGCTCCTGTGGCTTGGGAGCATGGGGAAGGTTCTCCATAAATGAGGGGTGTAGATCCTGGTGTGGAGGGGACTGATCTGCCACCAGAATAAATCTCAGTGGCCGCTTGCTGGCTGCGTTTTATCAGTGTACGGGGCTGCTTCAGCCGGCAGCGACACTGATGCAGAAGGTGCCCACCACTGCAGACCCTCAACCCACTGGCTGGGCTGCTGAACAGACAGCCCTGCACAGGTCTGGCTGGACCAGTCCTTGTGTTATTTGCGCCAACTGACACCAAGCATCTGGCACAGGAACTTGGACAACCTACAAAGCCAAGGTGAGAAATGTCCTGTTGAGAGCCTGCTCCCCTGCAGGAGAAGATCAGGCTTCCATTGCTGCCTTGCCCTCTGCAGCTGGGCAACATCTCTGCAAGGGGCTGCTCCTGTAGAGCTGCTGGGCCTGGGGCTTGGGCTTGTGCTCTGAAGTCTGCTGGAAAGCAAAATATCAGTGAGCAGTCCAGGTAAAGGTACTGTTTGACACTGGGGGAGCCAGCTGACTGACTCAGACCCACCCAAACTGATATCAGGGGGTGAGGAAGCTGCCCTGTCTCCCTGCAGCTATCATGAGGCATGTTAGCATCAACAATCTCCTGCTGTTGGAGACAGAAGGACAGGAAAGTGTCCCCAAGCAGAGCTGCAGGTAGCAGAGAAGATCATTGGGAAGGGACTGGCAGGCACTTGCGTGTCCCACAGCTGGTGCAGGACATGCTGCTGGCCTGCACAGGCAGAGACTGCATGAGAAACCTTCCCTTGGATGGTTTTAATAGGTCTGATGGGTTCACACCCCAAAGAGGGAGACAGGGATTGCATGAGAACCTCCTGGGCCCTGCAGTGGCTGTGCAATGCTGGGGAGAACCACAGGCGTAGCATGATGCTGCCTGGGCACTGCGTGTGGTGGCAACCTGACACTCCCTGGCTGCTGTGATAAGCCTGAGGACCTGGGTTAGAGCATGATGTTCTGTGGAGCTTTTTGGAGCACAACAGACATGGACAGTGCCCAATCTGCTCACTGAACATGCTCTGTGTGTTGAGCATCCACAATCCTACCTGAGTAGCCAGCTGTTACCTGAATTTGGGGGAAGACGTGACATACATGGGATGTGGCACTCGGCTACACACAAAAGGAAATCCTCTGTCCCAGCAGAGGCTCAGCAATGCTGATTACAAACCCATGGGGTCAGAGGGAGATGGAGAGGAGAAATCTTTCAATGCAGGGCTGCAAGGTGAAGAAACCACTGGGACATCTGTGTCCTTGGGCACAGGTAGGAGAACCCGGCCACGGGGCATAAACAGCAAGCAGGATGGCCACCAGACAACATGTGGAAAATGAGATGAGGCCTCACTAAACTTAATGTCCTCCCCTCATTAAAATCATCATTATTGAGATTGATGAGTCTGATCCTGATCACATCTTGGTGCATCGAGTTGGGGACAACAGGGCAGGGTTCAAATGCTGATTGGGGAAGCTCTGCGCTCACCAGAGGAAGAATTTGGTTACAGCAAGGTTGGTGTCAGTTAAAATGGGAGCCACTTAGAACCGCAGGCTCTTCTGGGGCTGTTTTTCTTCTTGCAGGAAATCCTGGGTGTCTGAAAAATGAAATCCTTTCACTTGAGGAGATCACGGGGGGCTGGCCAGCAGCCAGGCACAAGGCTCCTGCGCAGCTCTGCCCGTTCCTCTCCTCGAGCCCATCACTTCCTCCGGGACGCTTCTTCTGCATGTATTTTTGCACACTGGCAGGAGAGGCTCGGATTTGCTCTTCTGCTTGTGATTTAGTTTACCCTATGCTTTGAGGGGGCTGGTAACGTCTCCAGACCTATTGCAGTCTCCAAACATAAACCCTGCTTTGTCGGGGGGAGGTTGACTTGACTGAGCCGCATGATCAGAGTCAGGTGACAATATTGGGCACGAAACCGGAGGAGAATAAACAGTTGGGTGTGGGAGATTAGCTGCTGGTCCTGCCTTTTGACAAGCTGTGTCACTCCTTGGGGAAAAAATGAGTGCCTGGCCCTCTCCTCTGCTTTGGAGCTTGACCACGGCGTGTTTAGCAGGTAAGTCCTCCCGAAGTGGTGTTTCTCTTCACTGGCTGAGGATGGGGGTGGGAAAAGCCATAAAGGAGCTTGTGAAAGGCCTGGGCTTCACCGTCCTGGGTGCTGAGAAGAGCAGGGCAAGAGAGGGAGAAGGAAGGCAGGAAAGGAAAGAAGTGTTGAAAGAGATGCGGTCTTGGCAGCAGGCTGAACATTGCGAGTATAAAAGATTGTTTTTCCAAGAAAAAAAGAAAAGGAGAAAAAATAGACCCCTATTACTCTGAGTAATGAGGAGTTGCAGTGGCCTCTTTGTGGCTTTATCATAAACCCCAAGGATCAGGATTCTCCAGTATGTTCACTTTCTCAGGCTCTTTTGTTAACTGGGTCTTTATAAGAGCAAGAGCACACATAGAAACAGCTGAATATTTTTGCAATTATGCCTTTATCTGCTCCCCTCCTTGTTCTTCTCAGCCTTTTGTACTGCTCAGCTATTAACAAAAATATAAATCTGTGTTCTTATAATTAATATTTTTTGCTATGTGAGATCTGCAAAACCTGTTGCACTTCAGGTGTTGCACCTTCCAGGACTGGTCTGGCCACGAGCAGCCAGAAGGTGAAGGTAGGCTGAGGGGCTGCCCTGCTCCTTTCTCACTGCAGCCCACCTGCCTTCGGGGGACTGGGGGCTGCCAGGGACCCTGCGGCGATGTCCCTCTTTGGAGTGTGAACCCATCAGCCCCACTAAAACCATTTGCATTCCACAGAGTTCCTTGGCAAGGGGCAAAATTGCTCCGAGCAGATGCCAAACCTCATCTCAGCTGCGCACATCCAGGGCTGCCCGTGCACGTAACAAGGCACAAGCTGTAGTCTGGCACTTGTGAAATTAAACACTTTGGAGAAGCTCTCCATCTAAGGAGTCAGTCATTCACCTGTTGATTGCGGAGCTGGTTATTCACCTGTGGGATTCACCAAAGGCAGCTATTATCTTTACCTAGATCTGCAGCTGTTGACTTGGTTGTGGTTTGTTTGGCTTGAAGGGTTAGTTTCTCATGCTGGCAGGCTCTGTGCTTGTGCAAGACAGACGGAAACAAAAACAAGTCAGTGTCCATCCTGTTTCTGCATTTTGTGACTTCCCAGCCAGAGTCTGTGCACCCCGAAAGTCAGCAGCGCCGCCTGCCTTACTCACCAAGAAGGATTCCCTCTGGAGTTAAGAGTTCAGCGACCTTTCCTGCTATCCTCAAGGCTCTTGGCATCACACAAAGACCTGTCCTTGAAGTGTTCCTGGAGATACTCTTGTTAATTCACAGTACCCCTAAAAAAACAAAACAAACCAAAATAAAACCAAAACAAACAAAAAGTCACTAGAAAGCAAAATCCCTGCTGCCTGTCATAGACAGTGTAAGCACAGGGGAGAAAATGGTCTGATGCAGCTAAGGTTGCTTGAATATCACTTTTTTTCACACCTGCGATACTATAATAGGTAAAACAAGACATCACCCATTTTCACTAGATGCTCAAAGCTATTTTTTTCCAGCCTGCCTATATTTTTTTTTTTTTCCCCCCCTCCAGAAGTTTTTTAAATGAATTTATGAAGTACTGGCTACTGAAGGCTGTTGATGGCTACTGTTTTGCAAGTATGTCTAAGTTTTGCAAGCAACTCTTTAAATGCTACTTTAGTAACATATTATGAAAATATATTTTTGATATTTTTTTTTTTAAATCCATCTTAACAGTACCACCATTTAACACCAGGCCCAACTAGCCGAGGAAACTTTACTGAAGAGGCAATATTCAACTAAAAAAATCCTTTATTAAAAAACCAAACAACAAATTTCAGCCATCCGTGTGGAGTTCAAGATGTTTAAATCCACTGTGATGTCTCTGGCTGGCAGAGCCGAGCAAATGGTAGGAGGCAGCTCCACGGGAGATCAGACTTTGATTCCCAGTGGTCCTTCTTTTCCCAGGAGAACCTGAGGGTGCTCTTGACTTACTGCTAGTGTTTACTTTGAGATTAGTTTGACAGAACCCAGGACCAACGTGGCTCACTGCCAGATGCAAGGAAAGAGAAGCAGACTGACTTTGGCCCCTGAGGCAGGTGAGTCAGACGAGGGGAACTGTGCATCCTGGGTTGAGGCATGGCCGTGGTGGCAGTGTCCTCTGTGGGAACTGCAGAGCTCTTCTCCCTGCCTGGGACCAATGCTGGCATTTCCAAGTCACTTGGATTTATTTATTTATTTGTGTATTTATTTTAATTATTTGTGTTGAATTCGGGCCTGGGGCAAACAAATATGCCACAAAACGGCCGTTGTTAAATTCAGTGTTTCTGTTTTGGGAGCTACAGCAGGAGAATGTGGGCAGTGGCTCAGACTGCTGGAGGCTCATCTGCTGCTCTACCCGATGTTCCAGGAAGGTGGGGGTTCACCCTGTGGGGAGTACAAAGCAGGCAGTATGCAGCAGGAGGGAATGCTCCCAACCCACTCCCTCCATGTGACCCCAACTTTGTAAGGACTCTTTTATTCCATGTCCTAGAAACGTAGCTAGAGTTATTAGTCAACTCGGTCTGCGTGTTGTTGTTCCCACCACGGTGGTGCTAAGCACTGGTACCCATGGTGCCAGGCCTCACGTGGCATTGCCCAAACTGAGAGAGAAACCAAAGGCAGGAGAAGAACCAGACTTAAGAAAAAGCCTGCATATACCTATGGTTCCGCAGCCATCTGGTGCTTGTGCTATCACCAGCCAAAGGCATGGCCTCTCCAAGCCTCCAGCTTCTAATCCTACTCGTGTCCTTCCTCATCTACATCTCACTGTCAGGCACCCACTGTGCTCTTTGGGCTCCTCAAAACCTTAAACCTTGGCTGTTCTGAATAAAGTCCTTTCATTTTCCCTGCTGATGACTGCTTGATTTCAGCAGGCCCTCTTGCTGTGGTGGCTTGGCAGGTGTGTGCTGGTTGTGAGTGTGTATCAGCCCCAGTCGCGCACTGATGCTGCAGGAAGCTGGGTGTGTTCAAAAGCTGAACTTATTTTAGAGTATTCTGACCCAACCTGACGTGATGCTTGCTGTGGCAGGAGCTTTGCTTTGCTTTGTTTGCTAAATTAAAAGCAACTTGCTGACTTTCATGCTTAGCTTTGTGGGTCTTTTCTCTGTTCGGGGACCAGAAGACATCCCCTGTGGCTGTGTGCCGAGAGATGTCATTCGCCAGCAGATAGCATTTGAGTCCACTACGTATCGCGGCAAAACAACTGGGACTGCAGTAATACTCTTTTTCTCCGAAAATTCCAGCTGTCCCACTCTGACGGGGGAATTTCAGAATCAAAGCAAGTCTTGGCCTGCGGGTGCCCTTCTGGTTACTGGGTGTATCTCCAAAACAGCTTTAAAAATGAAAATCCCAAACCCATGACTTTTCTTTGCTGATCCCTTTAACGGAGATGGGATAAAACAGCCAGCTACTCGACAAGACTCTTAAATCAGATTGTTGCGGGATCTCAGAATAAAGTATCTCAAGCTGCTGCTAAAAAATACTCAAGTGTTTTAGGCAATTCTCACGCCCTTTCATCTGGGAGAATCAGAACTCCCGGACACCAGCATCTACCCTCGTGTGCCAGGGATGCTCAGATGCACCAAGGCTGTTTGCCTCCTTGCTTCTGTATTGTTCTGTAGTGGACCGTAGCAGAAGAGAGTTTCTGGACATCGAGCAAGGATACACAGATTAAGCAGTTGATAAAGACCTAATGGGAAGCCTCCATTAAAAGAGGAACAATAATTCGGCCACTAATTATGTTTTTTCTTCTCTTAGGTATTGCTTTAGGCCAGACAACCACCACCCAGGTCCCTGTTGCATCAACACCAGTGCCTCCTAGTGCAGCCACCACCCTGGTGCCTATTGCATCAACCCCAGCACCTCCCAGTGCAACCACCACCCAGTTTCCCGTTGCATCAACCCCAGCACCTTCCAGTGCAGCCAATACCACGGCCTCTGCACTTCAAACTGCCTCTGCAATGCTCTCAACTGGAGTGGCATCAACCACTGCAAGCCTTGTTGTGTCCACGGCAGTGCCTTCTGCTGATCCAACCACAAAAGAGGCCACTCAGACTCTGCCTGCCACCACGGGTGTGACCATCCTCACCTCTGGCAGCACAGCCACCTCTCAAGGGTCTACAGGACCAATGGCTGTGTCCACCAGTACCTCAGCGCCTTCTTCAGGTGTGACCACAACTCCTGGGGTCTCGTCAGCAGTTACATTCCTCACCACCACCATGCCCTCCAACTGCAGCAGAGTGAATGTGACATCCTGTGCCCGCTGCTCCCCAGGGACATTTGCCAATGAAGGTAAGAGGCCTTGTTCACCCTGGCTCTTGTGTTAGGTAGAAAAGTGACTTGTCAAGGGAGGTGAAACCAGCAGGTGTTCCCACTTTGGAGGCTTGGACAGGCAGTGGGAGTTAATTGATTGCATCTTGACTTGGCCTTTGCTGGCCTCGTGCTGTTTGTTGGTCTTTCCAAGGCTTTCCCAGTGGGATGAAGAAGTGGTGGGTTTGTGGCTGCGAAGCATAACGTTGAATGCACACTGATTTATTGGCAGGAGGGTGTTGTTTTGAGGTACAGTGCCAAATATAAGGACAGCTTCCAACTATCTGTCTCAAATGTTTGAAAGAGAATCCCTGTTATAGAAACAGCCTTTTCACTTGGGCTTCAGAAAGCACCTGGTTTCTCTGTTGTGGTCAGGAGTATATACTATTACCTTTTTCAGAAGTTATTTATGCATGGTAATGTGGTCAGCTTGTTTTTTTTAAACATTGCCACACCAGCCCCCAAAAATCCCAAATAATAATTAAAAAAACCCCCTAAAATACATCCCATGTACTTTTGGTTTATTCCACCCATTGTGGGGCACTTTTAAAGAGCGGAATAAGCAGCTCTGATGCTTTAGGGTAAATGTGTAGAGGACAGAAGGTAATTCCCACCGCTCTTGGGTGCAGGATGTTCATCCACAAGATCTTCTTCTCTTGCCTGTGCTGTAGCACCAGGGTCTGGCTCCTGCAAGCACTGGGATGGTGGGTCTGATGTTTGCAGCTATGGCAAATCCCACATGATTGCTTTTTGTAGGTTGGATACGTTTTGTGGAGCAGAGAGGGCTAGAGCTTGTGTGTGGTGGGAATGCCATGGTACCTCTGCTCAAAGAAAAGCTGTTGCTGCTTAAGGCAGATCCTCCTCTCTGGGGTTTTACTCTTCAGTTCTGCTTCCCTCAAGCCTGACATCAGAAATCCGAAGGAGTATGTTGGTGGCTTTTTTCTTCTTTTTTGTTTGTGTGTTGGAGGGAAAACAAGGAAAACCCTTCTGACCTTTCAAATTAAGAGAAAAAAGCAGTCATCTTAATTACCAGAAATCCACACTAATAGACTTGAGACCTTAGATCACCTTACGGCTGTTCTCCAGCTTGCTAATAGTGCACAGCAACATCATTAGCGTTAACATTACAGTTTTCTACCCCTAGGACTGTCTTGCTGGAGGGGCTGCAACCCAACACTGTACATCCATTGCACTGACCTGTCCTGAGAAGTCAGGTTTTCCAGTCCTGATCCTTACCTTTTTGTTCCCATTTAGGCACCTTGAGCTGCTTGTGCTGTGTGGGGGGTTCGTGCACAGATCGCAGTTTCTGCACCTCCTGCCCCCTGGGCCACTACCAGCCTGAAAGTGGACAGCTGTTGTGCCTGCCTTGTCCGCAGGGGAGTTACACCAAGTAAGTGACTGAGCCCCTGGGCACAGCCAGTGTGGTGGATGTTCTCCCTCAAAACACTTCCCAGCTGTAAAAATCTCCTCCCTTGGGCTAAGGGAGAAGTGCTGCCAGGGTGGTTTCTCCACGGGAAGCATGGGGTTTTGCTTCCTGGAGAGGAAGGGAAGCTCAGGGCTTGCTCCCCCAGCACCTGCTTGTGGTGAGAGGCTGCATGCTCCCCAGCTTCTTGCAGTGCTTTGCCGCAAACGGGGTCCTGCAGCTTGTCTGCTGCAAAGCTGAAATAGCTACATGTCTGTTTAACTTAGACTGTCCAAATCCTGGAGAAAGCCTCAGGCCGCCTTCGGTCTGTGCTTTAAATGAGGTCCCCATGGGGCAGGTGGAGGTGGGAAGGTGTGCACTTCTTCAGTGCTGCAGAACTCTTCCCTCCAGGAAACCCTGGCTGGGGGGAATTTGTGCCGAATGCTTCCCAGCAGCCGACTCCAGCTCTTGGCAGGCTGCACTTTTCTTCTTCCATGGTCTCTTGTACATATTAGGAGAGAATATGGGGGTTTGTGATGGAGGGGCCTCCTCCATTCTCCCCCCTTGCTGTTTGTGCCGTGGGGACCTGCCTTACCTGATTTCCTCTGGCAAATGCTTTAAAAAACTATTGGTAGCAGCCTCCAGGCACCTCGCAAACAGTGCCTCTGGGATGTCAGAGATGGAAAGGCAGAACTAGGACCAGCAGGGTTGGATTCATGCTTACCAGAGGGGGCGGACTGGGAGAAGGAGGGAAGCAGGGAGGCAGAAGGGAGGGGGTCCGGCGTGTCCATGGCCATCTTCATGGCAGCTCTCGGCGTCCTCAGAGCTCCAATGGGATCATTTAACGTCTTTGTTGTATTTGGAGAATCCAGGCTCCCCCGAGCTTTCAGCAGATCAGGCTGCCTTTCCCTCTTTTCCTCCGCCTCCTCCAGAAAGTTTAACTTATTATGTCCTTTTCCAACAGTCCCTGTTAGTTAAGGTCAAGGCTCTCATACATCAGTGCCTGTGGTTTCACTTGTTTTTGTGACTCTGGAGTGACCTGACAATGGAGCAGCCTCCCTTTAAAATTGCTGGTGGATGCTGATCATGAAGCACCTTTCCAATACGATTCAGTTTCCAAGCGTGGATTTAAAAGCTTGCCTTTAAAGCAAGGTTTTTAAGCCTGGCTACAGCATATTTGTCAAGACCTAGAATTCAAACGCAGAAACCCACCCCTTTCCACACAGCCCATAGGCACAGGGCATCTCCAATGTTAACAATATAGAAAACTTGATTATTTTTTTTTTAGTGGACCTTTAACAGTCAGGCGAGTACAAATTGTTGTTTTCCTGTCTAAACTCCTTTATTGTAATTATCCTATTTCTAGACTTGTTAGTGAAGCAAAGGGTTGTGCTCTGCTCTCTCCTCGTAAAGTGGATGGCGGCTCCAGCAACTTAAAATAGCACTCACCTCTGTTCCCTCTCTCCCAGCTTCACAAGGAGCACCATGTGCCTTCCCTGCCCACCTGGTAATTACGCTAATGAGTCTGGGGCCGCAGCCTGCAGAGCATGTGAGAAAGGTAGGATTTGATTTGTATTGCAGCCAAATGCATTTTCATCAGGCTACACAATGCTTTTTACCCATGGCCAGATGCAATTACCAGGTAACTTAAAAGAACCAAAGAGTAAACAGGTTATTTTGTTCAGACTAAAAATAGAATAGCAGATCTCTTCCAGTTCTGTTATTGACACTTTTATTAAAATGGAAAGAACAGATCTCAGAGTCATGCTTCTGTTTGTGACGAGCTAATACTAACTCTGCAACGAGAGACTTTTCCAGAAAGTTGGGAAAGAAGCTTTATGAAATTCAGTTGCAGCACAAGGGGGAGGAGGGTATCAGGGAAATAAAGCATTCCCCTATTTCTCATGGCAAAAATGAGTCTAACTCATCTTTGTTTTTGCCTAGGCAATCTTCTGCAGACTGAATATTAAGTGTAGTATTCTCCTTATTCCCCAGACATTAAAGATTGGGTTTGCAGTGAGCTGCTTTGCACCTGGCTAATGCAATATGAGCCTGGCACAATGTGTTCACAGACAGTGTAAAAACACGTTCAAAATAGAGCAGGCATTTACTTATGCAAAAACCTAATTAACACATGCAATGCAGCAGCTATTCTGTACACAAATTAAGTGCTCCTCATACATGCACAACTGTTCTTTTGAAAATCCGCCCACCAAACTGGCTGCTATTGAAATCTTGGCTATCACTTGCTGAGTCTGGGAGGAAAGAAGTTGAACTGGTGACAGCGCCGTGGTGTCACTCCCTTTACTCAGCAAATTCAAACTCGGTGTCAGACCATAGAGAGTCTGTGGGGGTGGCCCGTAAATCACGCAGTTACCAGTTTACAAAGTTCCTTTTTTCCTTGCAGGGAGAGGGAGGTTGTTTTGTTTTCCTGATGCTCTCCTGCAGCCTCTGCTGCTTGTCGCAGAGCTGGGCTGGTTTGGAGGGCATATGGCAGATCTTACCCACACCACTCCCAGCTCCTCTCTGCACAAGGGCACCCTAATTCTGCCCCTGTGGGCCCATAGCAGTGACCAGTGCCATGTGTCAGCAGGCACCTTCCCAAAACCAGCTGAACTCCCGAGTGATGTTCTTCTGCCTTCAGAGGTTCCTGTTGCTGTGGCAGGGACCCACAAATTGGGTCCTGCCTGGCCCCCTGCCCGTACCCATGGGTATTTCACTCCTTCTTGTGCTTTGGGGAAGGGTCTGTAGGTGTTCTCCTGACCTTCCACCTCCTGGTGGTGCAGGGAGGGAGGGTGAACAGCAGAGCTATCCTGAAGCCTTACTCTTCTCTTTTTCAGGGTATTTTAGCTCCAAGCAAAATGCATCTTTTTGTCTGCCTTGCCCGCCTGGATCATTTTGCAAGTAAGAAGTCCACGTGTGACCTTGGCTGTTGAGGGGGGCAGGGAGGGTTGATTTACTTCTGGTGGCCACCAGGGAGCTAAAAGACCCAATGTAGTGGCCAAAGGCGAGTCACCTGCCATTTTTAGCTGAGGGAGCTGTAGAGAGCCCTCCCTGGTGAGAAAGGAATGGTAGGATGGAGGGGGAGGATCCTGGCTGGATGTGAAGATAACCTGGGATGGGGTAGTAAAGCATCAGGTTGCAGCCCACCTCCACCATCTCCCTCTTGCCAGCATTGCTGCGTTGTGTGGGCATCGAACACTGCTGATAAACGGGCTGATCCTGGCACAGGGAGTGAGCTGCGCATCACTCTGGGCTTTGTAGATTTAAGCTGAGCTGATGGTTTGTCCATCCTGAGCTGGGATGTGCAGAAGGCAGCAGATAAACTGCCCCAGCTGTGCTGTCACCCTTTGGGGTGGGAGAGGGGCCTGGGAGAGGTGCTGGTGGGGCACCTTGCACTGGGCTCCACATCCCACCATGTCGGGATGCCCGCACAGAGGCTGCAGGTGAATGGCATGTGAACACCCACCTTCCTTCTGGCCTCGCTTGTCCATGCGGTGCAGCAGAGCTCTGCTGAAATTTGATTAAATTGCCACAAGACCAGATCCAGCTTCCCCGCTGTATCTCCTGCCTCTCTCCAAACTCCCTTCAGTACCTGTTGACCAGTTCAAATCCAGCTCACTAAGGAATAGTGACTTCTGGGATAGCAAGTTCCTATGAGTTTCATGCAAGTAAGTAACCAAAGAGAGGACAGAAATGCCATGACGTGCCCAGCCCTCATTAGACATGGGAGAAACTACACCACAGAGCCCACAGAATGGCCAAAGCTTAACTCCTGGTAGACCCTAGAGATTTCAGTCTGCTGGCAGTGGTGGGCTGGGCTGGGCTGGTCTTGTCTTGGAAGCGCTTGTCCTACAACCTGGCTCTGTCTCCTCTCCCCTCCCCAGCACCACCAGCTGCACGGGGTGTCTGTCCTGCCCCGGTGGGCAAGAGGCTCTTCGAGAGGCATCAGAGGAGTGCACACCCTGTCCATCAGGTACCTTCAGCAGCGGAGGGTGGGGGGCTGCGAGGCTTCAGAGCCAGGAGAAATGATGTCTTCCCGAGACGCGCCTCCCTTGCCCCAGCGGACCCTGGGGACCGGGAGGATGGCTGAGTCTGGGGAACAGCAGTGGCAAAGGGGACAGTCAGTGAGGGGAAAGGAGGAAATGACTCTGCTCCTGCCATCCACATCTTGAATAACCCCAAACCGCCGCGGGTGGGTCAGTGGGAGGGCAGAGCGCTCCAGCTGCCCCCACAACCACTGACGGTGGTGACCCTCCTCTCCGGAGACAGCACCAGGGATTTCTCGTAGTCAAGTTACATTTTAAACATGCCAGAAAAGCATTTACCACTTTGAGAGCCAGGACTTCTCCGATCCATCGTTCCCACAAAGCATAGGTAACTCAGCCGTGCTTTGAACTTCACTCAGCAAGTTTCAAACAGCTGGAAAAGGTGTTTGAATCTAGAATTAGGGAGGATGAAACGCTGCTGACCTCCAGCACCAACCTTCCCTCTGCTTCTAAGCCAGAGCTCACTCCTGAACCCATCTCCCACTGTACTCCTACTCACTCTACCACATCTAACCCCCAGATGTCCTTTAGTCCCTCTGTCCCTGTTTGTTCTCTTTTCTGTCCCTCTGCCACCCAGCAAGGACCAAAGTCCAGGCCCAGCTTTTGTTATGCATATGAAGTATTGAATGGCATTTCTCCTTGAAGTTTTGAAAGCTGAATCATCAGTCTGCAATTGCAAAGGCCCCGGGGTCTGGTCCCAGATCTTAATTTTGTGCTTATTTGCTATTTTAGGTATGTTCAAAGGTCCCAGCGACAACAAATGCAAGCTCTGCAGGACAGGAGAATACCAATTACAACGGGGCAGGGAGAGCTGTGACCTGTGCCCAGAAAATCACTACTGCCCGGTGAGTCTCCATCAGCTGGTTTGACAGCCTGGATTAACAAACACAGCTGTCCTGTGACAAACTAAATACACTTCAACTAACCCCATTTTTATCTGGGCCTATTTCCTTTTCTTAAACATACAGCCCTGAGGGAAGGAATAGTTAATTCTGACAGCAGGAGTCTGCCTTTGTGCCACCCTTGGAGCTGCCCGGCCTCACCGGGCTAGGTCAGAGGCTGGTGTGTCTGTTAATGAGGGGGTCTGATGTACGGCCATGGCTGTATAGTGACACGTGGAGTACTGTGTCCAGCTTTGGAGTCCTCAACGTAGAAAGGACATAGACCTGTTGGAGTGGGTCCAGTGGAGGGCCACCAAGATGATTAGAGGGATGGAGCACCTCTCCTATGAGGACAGGCTGAGAGAGCTGGGGCTGTTCAGCCTGGAGAAGGCTCCGGGGAGACCCTGATAGCAGCCTTCCAGTATCTGAAGGGAGCCTACAGGAGAGCTGGAGAGGGACTCTTTGTCAGGGAGTGCAGTGGCAGGACAAGGGGTAATGGTTTTAAATTGGAAGTGGGGAGATTTAGATTGGATACTAGAAGGAAATTCTTTCCTGTGAGGGTGGTGAGGCACTGGAACAGGTTGCCCAGGGAAGCTGTGGATGCCCCATCCCTGGAAGTGTTGAAGGCCAGGCTGGATGGGGCTCTGAGCAACGTGGTCTGGTGGGAGGTGTCTCTGCCCATGGCAGGGGGGAACTCGATGATCTTTAAGGTCCCTTCCAACTCTAACCATTCTATGATACCTCTTGCCCTTCACCCTACTCTGAGTAACACCATGGAGTCAGATGGGCTGAATTTAATGATGGCACGTTCATTTCTTGGGTTATTTTCCCTCTGTTTTTTCCATGCTGCAGCACCGCCTGCCTTCACACTCCTTACCTTCCCCAGTCTCCCTCCTTCGCTCACGCTGAACGTGTTGCTTTTTCTCTTGGTCAGAGCCCAGACGTGAGCCCGATCAAATGTCCTCCTGATGCCTTCTGCCCCTCGGGCAGCACCGAGCCGGCCTACTGCATGGAGGTCTTCCTGTACAAGGCTGGGGACTCCTGCCAGCTGACACCCCTGATGGTCATTCTCCTGGCTGTCTTCTCAGCAGGTTAGTGCTGGTCTTCTCCATCCTCTGGTAACATTAGGTCTGTAGGTGGGCATCTTTATGTTAGGTCAACAGTATTCACTGGGTGGTGTATTTTATGTTTCTGTAAACTTGGATTTGTAATAAAGGTTATTCTGGCTGCTTTCAATGCAAATGATAACCCTCTCCCTGTTTGTAAGCAGGGATGTTGCTGTATTTACTCTGAAGGAAGGAATAGCATAGTGCTGCAGGTTTGTTATTTGTCCTTGGGAAGCAGGTGTGTGTATGGACCCCAAAACCAGGAATTTCTTGGCTGCCCAAAAGTAGGAAAAAGGACAATTTCCTTTTAGTATGAGACTTGAAGTTTCCTGAAAGCATCTTCCCCCCGTAACTCTTGCCACAGCCCCCAGAGGGACAGGATGCTGTCAGTCTGTGCAGTATGGGTTGTATTGATGCTGTGGTGCACCTTGTCACCAACAGAAGGAAAGACAACCAGAACCTACATGGGAAAGCCCACTGAAAGTGCCACTTCAGCTACCAGCTCTCTTGACACAAGATTTTAATCATCAGGTCATAGAGATGACCAAATCATCAGAGGATAAGGAATTATGGCTTCACAGTCATGGTTTCTGCGTTTTAAGAGCAACACTTACGTGCCTCCTGAAGACCTATTCTCCAGCCCAGCTCAATGTTGTTAAAAGGAGAAGGGGTGGGAGAAAAAATAGATGTATTATTCCCCGCAATGAATAAGGGAATGCAAAGCTTCTTCTCCAACAACAAGGCAGGACTGGTTGTTCTCATCAAACTCCTCTCTTGGCACCTGAGGACAGCAGAGACTGGAGGGGCTGCAGCTCTGGCAGCACTGGTTGACTGCTCTTCTCCAGAGGGCTGAAATGTCCTGGGGAGCAGATGAGGGTTGTTCTCACAAGCTCCTCCCCTGGCCCATATCCCCTTGTGCCAGGCTGTAATCCAAAAGTCTGCCAGAACAGATGCCATCTGAAGTGAGTATTAATTAGGAAAAGTAGATTAAAATGAAGTGTATGAAAAGCCTGTTCATACAGGGGCAATGGCCGATTAATCAGCATTTCTGATAAATAAGTCTGAGGGTCACAGAACAAGATTTCTCAATGATGTTCTGCCTATAAAGGACCTGGCTCAGAAGAAGAGTCAAAGAAACAGCCCCCACATGAACCCGTGAGTATTTCATGGCTGGTCTAACAGATCAATTGTTTGCCATGAGACTGTCTGCTCACGCAACCTAAATTTGGATGTATTTGTCTGGCCATATTGCATCACAGTGACAGATTTGCGCTCTTCTGTTAAGATCAATTTTCCCTGATTATGCTTCTGCCAGAAACAAACAAACAGAATGTCGCAGCACTTGGTATTTGCCAATTATTTCCATGTCTATGCCCAATCTAAAAGTAATTTTTCCTGACAGTCCACATCTCGGTCTAGACTCAAAGTTAATCTAGGTCAGTTACTCCTTGTGCTCTGCTGTAAGCGATGCACAGGGCAGACTTGTTTCTCAACAAGATCCTTTGGTGGGATCTTGCTGCCCCTCTACTCTGCCCTGGTGAGGCCCCATCTGGAGTACTGTGTCCAATTACGGGCTCCCCAGTTCAAGAAGGACAGGGATCTGCTGGAAAGGGTACAGCTGAGGACCACAAAGATGATTAGGGGCCTGAAGCAACTCTCTCATGAGGAAAGGCTGAGGGACTTGGGTATTCTTAGTCTGGAAAAAAGAAGACTCTGGGGGGATCTGACCAACACCTATAAATACTTAAAGGGTAGGTGTCAAGAGGAAGGGACCAGTCTTTTTTCAGTGGTGCCCAGTGACAGGACAAGAGGAAATGGGCACAAACTTGAACATAAGAAGCTCCATCTAAACATGAGGAGGAACTTCTTCACTGTGAGGGTGGCAGAGCACTGGAACAGGCTGCCTAGAGAAGTGGTGGAGTCTCCATCTCTGGAGATGTTCAAAACCTACCTGGACAAGTTCCTGTGCAATCTGCTCTAGGAGAACCTGCTTTGGCAGGGGAGGTGGACTAGATGATCTCCAGAGGTCCCTTCCAACCCCACATCATTCTGTGATCAGCACTGGATAAGATGCCAATTAGAAAATAATAGTTACACAGAGCAGAGAGTAAAAAGGAGTAGGAAAGCAAGTTACTAAATCATTTCATTAAAACTTGCTGTTATTCTCCACAGCTCCCAGCATAAAGGTGAAATGTCAAAGTTAAGTATTTATCCTGAATAACTGGCCAAACCGCTTTTTGTGCAGAATATGCAGGAGAAAAGCAACAACCTTAATTCATCAGAACAGAACACTTGAGTTGGGAAGCCCTAAGAGCAAATCACAGCTGACACTTAACCTTCCTGTCTGAAAATAACTACTGTCCTTGCCTTCCAGGTGGAATCATTGCTGTCTTTCTTTTAATTCTCAGAAGAAAGCAAGAATCGAGCAACAAATCCTTAAAGTCTCTACTGCTGCCCAGAGGCTCAGGAGAACACATGACTTATGGGGGGATCGAGCACACAGAACCAGTCTATGCTGGCTGGTAGTGAAGGATGTGCCACCAGCAAGCACCCCCTTCCCCTGGGGCAATACAGATTGTGTGTGTTTAACCAGGAGCAACCTATTTCAGTATAGCTAAATTAAGTCCTGAGAAATAAATCTCACTTTTTGAATCGTGGCTACTTGTAACCAACCCCGCTGCCTGCTGTACTAAAATGGGACTGATGGAAAAAATCTTCCTCTTTCAATTCCTGGCCTTCATTCATAAGTAAATACTTTTCCCCTTCCCTCGGGGGAAAAAAACCACTCCAAACAACCCAAACAGCAAACAATCATGTGTCTCTTTCTTTCTCTCTCTCCATTTCAACAGACAGCTCAACAGAGTGAGGACTGACCGCTCCAGTTATTGAGGTCCCTGTGATACAACACTCACTTCCACCTGAGCAGGAACTAACATGAATGTGCTTCCTTCTAAGCATGTGCAATTTTTAAAACTTATTTTCTTTATTTTTTGGGCATTCTCGAAACTTTACCATTACTGTAAGCAAGGATAAGTCCAGGAAAGTCAACCCAAAGCCTTCCACTTCCTCTCTCATGTGGGAAAACACCTGCAACTAAAATAATGGCTGATTCCTGGACAAATACGTCCCTTTTGTTTCCTGCTGTAAGGTGGGGCTTCATACTACAGCTACAACAGCAACTCCAAACTTCCAGCAGACCTTGCAGAGTTGTTTCATTCTCCATCACAGCAGACTGTTAAGACCCAAAACTGTGGTGATGCTGTGGATGCAAAGGGAGCAGGATGCTGCAGGCACAGAAGGCACCACACACATTTTTGCACAGCTGGGAGATGTGCCCGTACTAGACCCATTGCTTGAATGTTCCTGCAGAGTTCCTAGCCTGATCCCTGACACCTGATTCATCCCCGTCCCACCCCAGCAGCGCGTGTGATTTGTACCTGTTCACTGTGAACTCCAAGCTTTCTCCTGTGCCAGTTCACCAGTTTCACCATCTGATTAAACTAATGTATTTTACAGGGACGATTTCAAATTGTGCAGGCGTTTGTGTGCCTCGCTGACTCTTCTCTTCCTAATTTTGCTGTTCAATATCCTTTCCCTATCATGTTTTTTTCTCACATCTAGCTTTCTCGTGGCCATCTGAGGTCTCACCAGCATACCAAGCCACTCAAATGCCTGTCAGCTTTAATAGAGCTAGCGTCAACTGCTCCACTGAATCGGTACCCAGCGTCTTTTAACCCTCCCACCTTTTGTCTTGCTTCACCTCCTAGGGTGAAATTCATATACACAGTAGGACACATGAGCCAGCTATGGCCTGCCCTCACAGCGCTCTGCTTCACCAGCTCTACTAGGGCTAGTAAAAATAGAATCTACTATTTAAAAGATCCATGATGAATGCAGACTGAGCTGGAAGCAGGTGTTCCTTCTCATATTAGTCTTTCACTGGGCTAATGCAGGAGTAGAGTCAGCTGAAGTAACCCAGCTGGGGTGAGGAAGTTAAGTGGTTACTGCCCTCAGCTGCTCTTTGTCCTCTCCCCAGGGGAAGTGCTACTGTGTTTAAAAAATAAAATAAAAATTGGTCCCCGATCTCTCTCAGATGAATAAATGGATGGGAAGAGAGGTACACACTCTCCTTTGTGGTCAGACAGGTTGCCCAGAGAAGCTGTGGATGCCTCATCCCTGGAAGTGTTCCAAGACCAGGCTGGATGGGGCTTTGAGCAACCTGGTCTAGTCGAAGACGTTCCAGCCCAGGGCAGGAGAGGTCTAGATGGTCTTTAACAATCCTTTCCAAACCAAACCATTCTGTGATTCTAATCTGGACCAGCACCAACATGGCTTGTACCCCTGGCCATGCCCCAAACTCCATGCACAGCACGGGGCAGAGCTCCCCGCGACCTCCCCAGCAGCCTCTCCCCATTCACAGACAGGCATTAAGTTGCTCAACTGGCAAAAAAAAAAAATAAAAATTGCAGCTTTTCACAGGATTTCAGTCATTACAGCCTGTAGAATAACAAGCAACAGAAAACAGCACTCTAACAGGAAAAACTGGACTGCAAAAAACGTCAGTATTTTTCTGATAAGCAACACTCAAAACAAGCCAAACCAGAGACATTTTTACCTCCATACAGGCATAAAACATTGCTTCCACGGAGCTGCTTAGGAAGTCCTGGAGCATCATCCAGTTCCCTCACTGCCAAGCCACACTTGCCTAGTACATATAATTTCACTTTTTTCTTTAAAGAAAAAAGAAAATCGGTGCAAAAACCTCCTATAAAGAGCTTTTTTACAAAAAAGAATTAGCAACTTATTAAATAACCAGGAATAAATTTTAATATTTAATAAGACACTGAAGTTTCTCAAGCAGTCAGACATGACATAATGTGACTCAACAATGTGGAAAAATCCCATTAATATAGTCTTTCAAGATATTTTGCTTTTCCAAGCAATTAAAATAAAAAACCCCTAAAAACTGACCATGAACACACAGCTATTGAACAAAACAGACATTTAATTTGATAATTCTTCCTAGATCGTATGAAAATACATCTAACATATTCAACTGAAAATTGTTTCCATGCTTGCTGATGTGACAAAAGAACAACAAATTCTGAATTTGGCTACTGCGTACCAGCTTTGAGGAGTTTGCTGGAAAAGGAAAGACATCTTTCTACTTCAATGGGTAAGACGTTAAGTACGTAATGTAATGCCACACAATATGCCATACTTTGATGTTATTTAGGTGAATTATAACAGAAAATCTTTTAAGTTGCTGAACGCTGAAAAGTATTGAGTTGCATCATGAGAAAGCCTAAACTTTTCAAGGTTATTTTCCCTTGTATCTGAACAGTGGGAGAAGGAAGGTAGTGAAACAACTTTTCTTTTTTTAAGGAAACTGAAGCCTATTTTCCCAGTGCTGCAGAGTAAGATAACAGAAGCCTTCATTAAAAGACACCTAAAATCCACTTTTCCTGAATCAGAAACTAAAATTCTACCAGATCACCAGCTGAGTGACTTAGCTGAGCTCAGGGGGTTATGGGGTCAGTAGGTATTAAGGAAGAACATGGTCCATGTTACTTTTAGAGAGCAATCTCTGCAGTGGGTGATCAGCAGAAGGAACGAACTCCCCACCCCTCGAAAGCAAACTCCCAGCTGGCAGCCTCAGTGATGCAAACCTTCGTTGGCCCAAAGAGCTGAGCAGGGAAGAGGCAGAAGGAAGCAGAAAGGCAAACCGCTGCTCGCCAAGTTCCCTACCTGCAAATTCCACATTATGAGAAGAGCACCGAGAGGCACTGCTTGGGACACCAAAGTCTGTTGATACCACCGATGGATACGGAATGGGTGCCTGTCCTGTCCCCTGCCACACTAAATGTGCTTGTGAGCCCCCCTCCCGAGGAGCAGGCAAGGAGTTGTAGGTTCTGCAACTAATCTTAAGACCGATGGTGTCACTGCAGCCGTGCCAATCGGTAACTATCTGAGCTGGTGGCTTCTGGAAGTGGGTATCTGCCTCTTAGGACCCAAGGGCATAACTGCTCCAGGGTGCCAGAGCTGTTACACCTGTATACGAAGAGGAAAAAGCAAGGAAACGACTAAAAAAAATAACAAGTTATAAAAGCAATGGAATGTAAAGGCAAAATTTTATAATAACTTATTTAAAGGTATTCTTATAAAGCCTTCCTTACATGGTATAGTATTCAAAGAATGGTCCCAATAACATCAATTTCCTTCATTTTGTTTAAAAGCGATGAGGAGAGTTTTTCTGTGTTACTACCTGATCTCAATTCCCTCCCCTTAAACCACCACTATTAGAGAAACATATATAATACCATCTTTTGGGTTTGATTTTAGGCACAGGCCTATGCTTCAGTCCTGGTATAACACATATCTGTAGCAGAGGGAAAGTTTCCCCCAAAATCAATTAAGAAACCTTGATTTTTTTACTTTGAGTGCAAGGCTTGGCATACCGCTTTAAAAAACGCAAACGTGTAACACTTCCCCCTATTAATTAACCTTCCAACAGTGTTTTTAAAAACTCATTAAAAAAAACAAAACAGTTTGGTCACAAAATAGAAACCAAAGAGTTCAGGGCAAGACGATGCTACATTTAAAACTTCTTTCAATTAATATCTACTAATAAAACAGAAGTTCTTACACGTCGGGAACAAATGGGGATTTTGGTAATTCCAAGAACTAAATCTGCAATCAAATCCTGGAGAAATACGTTGGGAAAAATAAAACATACTCTCTCATGATATAGCAAGGCTTCATTTTCAAAGGGGCTACACAGAATTTCTGCGCTATCCAGGACAAACTAAGCTAGAGCATACACAATTTCCTAAATGGACATGAAGGCGCACGCTGTGGCTAGATAAAAATGGCACAAGTCAAAACTTACTTGTAACACCGCCTAATCACACACCAATGACATGCACTGGGAAGAAAACAGGTAAAGATATTTTTCTTTACCGTTTTTTCCTAGGTCTAATATTATTTCCATCAATACTAAATCTTGTATATTTATCTCACTGCAAGTGTGAGAACCTAATGGGAGCAAAGAATTGAAAACAGCTTTGCTGGCACAACAGAGTGGCAATAAGACAAGCGAGAGCAGAGCTCCCCCCAAAAATAAAGAATGACTTCAAACAGTCTGCCAAGTCAAGTAGCCAGTTTTACACAAACTTCATCAAAAGGAACAGTCAGGCTAAATTTCACATTAAAATTGTTCCTTATGTGCTTCTTCAAAAATCTGTTTCACTTTTAATTAGTTGTTTTGAATTTACATTTCACACTTTAGTCAAGTTTCACCTTCTGTTTCATTCATGGGGGAATTTTGTTCCTTATTGGGCATTTTTTGCATTATCACCAAGTTGTAATGCTTGGACTCCACGCATTCCAAAGAAATGTTTGCCTCTGTGTTTTACTTGACATTAATTAAAAAAAAAAAAAATCAAGTAAATTTTTCAAATAATAGGTTTTGTAAGATCTATTTTTATTAAAACATAAAAATCCTAGAGAGTTGGGCCTAGATTGCAAGACAATATCCCTTTAAATCCAGACTTGCACAGCTCCGTAAGACCAAGTCACTTCTATTTCGCTGGAATGAAATACAGGAAAAAACAGTATAGAAAAAAATCTTGGTGGAAGGGTATTTAAAAACATGTTTGTTTAGAAAAAGTCATTGGAGAGCTATTTTGTAAGAGCGTAAACAAGTTGTTACGGGTGTGGTTATAGAGAAATATGCACCTGGGTCATGAATGGCATTCAAGCAACTTGCTCAAAAACACACAAGGCAAGCAAATCTCATGGGGACCACAGACCAAGCCACTTCTTACTTAAAAGGACTCGAGAGCTAATAACTTCTTTCAAGGATATACTATTTTTAACATCTGTTGGTTGACAAATACTACCTCAAAAACCTATGTTTACATCTACCTGGTTTGATTTTAACCTACCTCCAACCTGCAATATTCTGAAGGGAACCTTTTACATTCGAAACAATTCAAGTGTAACTGTAATGCTGAGTAATAAGTTTGGTTTGTCCTGAAGTTTTCGGAACTATGCAGTTCGTTATCAGTGCAGAGGCAGCAGAAGACTGCTGTGGTTGGCTCAGTGGATTTATAAAAACAAAACAAAACAAAACAAAAAATCCCTCCCCACCCCCCACGTAACCTTTACAGAATATATGTAAAATTGTGTCCTTCCCTGGTCATATTCACAACTTATCTACAAGATAGTGTTGGCAGTAGAAACTGCAGTCCATGACTATTTGCATTCAGCTCTCATCCATCTGTTCCTCTGCTTTCTCTTGGGCTTCAACTTGTTCAGTTTTTTGCGGGGTTTCTCAGTCTTCTGAGTTTCAAGAGAATCCACCCCGAGAACATGTTCAGAGCAGCATAACTGTCCGTTCAGCATAGAATTTAGTACTGTCCCGTCTTGGTGTTCCTTGCAGAAAGAATTTGGGCAGAAGTGGCAGAAAGAAACTGAAGGTTTGCCACAAACATCACAGTGGTGCCAAGGACACTCCCACTTTCCTGCATTCAGAAACAAAGAATGTATTAGTAGGGAGTAAAACACGTCATTCTCTTTTGAAGTTCTGTGTTTTAGCAGCTTTCATGACTTTCCTGACAAAGATAGATGGGATGGCAACTACTGTGGCTAATATCAGAAAATCAAAATGATATGTCATACTTCTAAAGTTCAACTGACAGCAGTTAAGTTGCAGACCTGGCATCCTCTCCTTTAAATACAGCAGTGAACTCCAGTTAGGAGCAAACATTCAGGCTTCACTCCTGGAAATAGCATTTTGCAGAACTTGCAGGCTGGTAGAGTATCTAACCATCCAGTCAACTGCTGCCCACCGTTACAACACACACCTATTTCATGTGAGTTTTGCTCAGAGACGGCTGATGGGCTTTACCTACAGATGCTCTTTGCCCCAGCATATTTTACCAGTCATTGTTTTACTTGTTTCTGGGGTAAGAGGCTTTGCATGCTTAGAATCATGGAATGGTTAGAGTTGGAAGATCAAAGATCATCAAGTTCCAACCCCCCTGCCATGGGCAGGNTTTCAGTTCTTCATATCCCACCTGAGGTGGCTGACTGTGGAACCAGGTAACTCCCGTAGTATCTGGAACAGTAACCTCATGCCTCTGTTGCCCTTAACATTTTCTTACTCCCCTGGTATCAGGTGCTGCTGCTGCTCCTTTGGCATGAACTCAGCTGGCTTCATGCATGTCTTTGATTAATCAACTTTCCTGTGACAGGGCCACAGGGCTCCTACCCGCTGAGGTACTCCATTACCTACATCTGTAAAGCAAAAGACTCACTTTGCCAGAGGCAGGATTTTTTCTCCATACTCAAGAAGAGCTCCTACACATACACAAAGGAAGTTCTTACCACATGAAAACAGTGCTTGCATTGAAACCTCCTGACAAGGTTTCAGTGCAATAAATGAGGTACCCGCACACAAGTTATTTATTTACATAAGTTTAAGAGGAAGGCCGACTCACCAAAAGGACGTTTCACCAAACCAAGACAGGAGAGATGATAAGCTTTAGTACAAGATTTCCTGTCACACAACACCAGCTGGCCTCCGTCACCACAACGGAAACAATCGTCTTCAGATTCTTTCTTCCCTTCATTTTTCGTTCTGCGTCTCCGTGTTCTCTTTTTGGTCTTTTTGCCTTTTTCTTCTGAGGCATTAGTGGAAGAGTTCTAAAAGAGTAAGATGCAAATTTATAAATGCCAGTTTTGCAAAGGAAAAACATTACAGAACCTAGAAAAGCTGTTGACGTGCCTGGCAGACTGTGCATGCAGGCAAAAATATGACTTGATAGAGACCTGTCCAAAGCCTCACAGTGTCTATCTGCGTAGATAAAAAACCAGCCTGACCTTGTAAAAAGTAATTTTGAAACCAGACCTTGTTCCTACAATCCCTCCCTATTGGAAAGGGCCTCCACTTTCTTACGACTGAAAAAAGCTCTTCCAATTTCCAATCTAATCTACTTGCACATAATTTACCTCCATTTTATTCTTGCACCACCGATCACTTCAATACCCATTTTTCTCTTCCAGTTGTGTGCCAGAATTGTTAAAAATAGCCTCCAATTCCCTTCTTTGAGGAACAGACAGCAGAATTTCAGGAACCATATTTGTGCCCATAATGCTAGAAAGAATATACCAAGCCATATCTCTATTTCCATCTGACAGTCTGCTCCTTGTGCTTTAATTCTCCTTCACCAAATCATATCAAATTCATTTTTTCAGCAACCCTACCATCATTACCTCCCCCTCACCCCAGTAATCTTTACTTATTTTTTTAAAAATTTAGCCCATTCTATCTACCAATGCCGAAAGCCCTGCAAAACTGAACTGTAACATTTCATTTCTTCACAGCTGTCTGCCTAAATTGATCACAGGCTTATGTGAAACCTCACTTAAGCCTCTCCTCTTAACAAAACCCAGCTATGCGAGTTCTAGAGATTTTAAGCCCACCCTCTGAAGTGCCCGGCACTGAGCAATGTGAAGGACCACAGGAAGGTGCAGCCTTTCTACATCCACAGTTCAGATTTATTTTTCTCCTGGGGATGTACTTGTGCCTTCCCTCACAATCCTATGCCAGCGCTTCAGGAAGCTGGATTACAGGTTTTTAATTAACCTGACACAAATCATACAGGCCATTTCTTGACATAGTTTGGTATTTTTTCCTCATTCAAAACTTAACGTTTTTTATTCTTCAGTTCAGCTGAAGGATTTTTAACAAATCTTAGTAAAATAATCATATTTTAAGGTTCAGATGGGGGAAATATAAACTGCAAGGTCAGGATAATCTCACTGGCTATAGTAAGGCTTGTTTTCAGTCCATTCCTAGCTCCTACAACCCTTCCCTTCCTTCATACTTTGAATAGAACTGGAAAGGTTGTTCCTTTTGCAACCCCTTCATTCACACACTTTTGATTCCAAAAGCTAGTGCCAGTAGCTAGCAGTATTTCTAATTCAGGATCAAAGTAATTAATTTCTCATAGGAGAAAATATTTTAGAACGTTCCCCTCAAAGCAGTATTGCTGGCTGTACTATTACAGCATAAACATGTATTCTTTAGCTTCAAGGTTACGTTTGGCAAAAGAATGTTTCTATCTTCCCAGCAAGGGGAACTGTAAGCCTTTTCCTCAGAGGACAGCTAGCATCCGTTCAAGCAGCAATAACCCCTGTCATAACATAAAACTGGTCCACCAACGCACACCACAAAAGAAAAACCGGACCAGTATAGTTTGACAAGCCACTGTCAAATTCTCTTGACATTTTACTTGCCTTTGGTCTGTCCCCAAGAAATCCACTGCAGTTCGGGGCACCACATTTGCAGACTGTTTTTTCATTGCCCAGACAGTCAAGGTTGTAATTAAAAGTCAGCTCTGTCCCTGGGTGAGATAAGACATACCCTTTTATTATGAAGGACAAGGCAACAAAATCTATCAAAATTATTACTAGCAAATAAAGCTTTCATTATGTGTATTCTGGTTTTATACTTGCTTGCTGATGTATTATCACAGGGTTTCCCCCTCTTTACTGCTCGTAAGCACTGGCAATGATTAACAGCATGATGTCTTATGCAATTACACTTTAAAATATATCGGTCTTACTTCGTAAAACTGCTTGTGTCTGGTCTACACACAGATGTTATATGAATCTATGGATCTGTAGAGTTAGGGATAGATAAGTGTCTGTGCATGTGTGTATGTAAACCAGAGCATACATACACTTAACCAGCCCCCCTACATCCACTCTTTAAGCGTGTTATCTTCACTTGAAAAAGATGCAGAAATATTGTTTAAGATCTCTAAAAGAAAAACCGCGCTCTGCAACAAGCTAATGCACGGATACTGACTAGGGGTTCTTTGTTCTTTGGGGTTCCCTTGGAAGCAAGCAACAAAAAGCAGCCGTGGGACTCACTATTAAGAAACATGAAATAAAACAGAGATCACAAAGCACCTCTTCTGCATGCCGAGCTCTCTAAAACAATGTTTGCACTGAATGAGTTGAACTACAACTGTCCCACTCTTAACTGCACAAAAGTTTTAACTTAGGGAATGAAACCCAAACCAACACATGCTGATATACCTGCAGGAATATCGCACACAGCAAACAGGCCGACACGAGTGTCTCCATTTACTGTCCATTTTAGAGTTTCACAATTTGGTTGGCAGCTGTGATTCATAAAACGAGAATAGTTTCCTTTGGGGCCAGCATCAATAATACGATCCTGGAGATCAAACCAGTAACAGAATGAATGGGTTTTATTTCTCTCCCCTCCATCACAAACCAAAAAACCCCCAAACCTCTAGAAAATTATTTCAGTAGTTGCATTCAAAACAGACATGATGTTGCTACCCAGAAGCACGCAAGGAAAGTGACGGTACATGTTGTATTGAAAACTGTAGTGTCCCATGTGGCCTGCAATGTGACACTCCCAAAGCAATACGCATGCTCTAGCTCACATCTTCCCAGAACCCACCGCAGCCACACGGCAGGATGAGTGTTCTTGTGAGCACTCCAGTGATTGTGCTAAGAACCCCCTCCCTCCAAAAAGCCTCGAAACTCAAGCTCAGTCCATTTACCTTTTACTCTGCATTCACAAAGCTGTGACGCATTTACAAATACTGTGCTTTATGGTATTTACCAAGTCACTGCATGATTACTTGCAGAGATTACCAGTTTCTCACCAGCTTTCTTTCCCCAAATCAGCCTAGTTTAAACAAAAACAAGCTCTTGGTAAACTAAAATAATCCCATCCCCACACACTTTCAATTTCTATCTCCACCAAACATACCAGTCTTGAAATACCCAGAACTGTGTTTCCTTGCAGAGCTGCTTAAGAAAGCTTTGCTTATTTATGAAATATTATTAGTTTCCTACCAACTCATTTTTATAATACCCATATATGATTGTTATAACTATGTGCACATAGATCCAGCCACTCTAACTGCACGTGCAGCTCAGCCTCATAATGCCATGGACATTTTTGCAAGACAGAACCACAATGAGCATTTATTAACTATGGAAAGAGTTAAATGCATGTTCAGTTCGGATATTTAATGCACTGACATCACACATCAGTTCAGAAGACGGATGAGAAACTTGAAGTGTTCAGAGAAAGGTGGTTCTATCATTCTTAGGTGATAACTCCTGTGCAGGAATGCCTTGGTTACAGGACTAATGAAAACAGTAGCTGTGGAAACACAGAGCAGGACAGCCTCAGGCAAAAAAAAGGTGATTAGGACTGGAAAAACCCCATGCAGGACTGACAGCCAACCCTTGCTTTTCTCTGAGGACTGAAGCAATGTAATATATATATAATCGATACTGCCCTGGTTCTCCACTTTCTTCCTGTTCTCAGGAATAAAATACTCAGAAGTGTGCACAGAGATACTGGATTAATTTGCTGCCTTAATAAATCTGCTGCAGATCCAGTTTGTGGAGTGCTGGTTGGCTAATCACGGAATCACAGAATTGTCAGAGTTGGAAAGGACCTCTAGAGATCATCTAGTCCAACTCCCCTGCTAAAGCAGGATTGCCCAGAGCACATCACTCAGGACTGCATCCAGGCGGGTCTTGAAGGTCTCCAGAGAAGGGGCCTCCACACCCTCCCTGTGCAGCCTGTTCCACTGCTCTGTCACCCTCACCAGAAAGAAGTTTTTCCTCATATTCAAATGGAACGCCAATGCAGACAGTGTTTTCAGAAAGGAGTTTCTACAAAAGTACAAGCCTAGTTTTGCTATAAACAAAGAAAGGGACAGATAACTATATTCCACCCTACTCTCAAATGACAAGATGTTGTTGTTGAAATTTTACTAAAAGGATTGGTAATAGTCATTCTTTCAACTGTATCATTACTATTTCCTGAAATATCATACTTGCTTTTACGACTAAGCTAATAAATTCTTTTGCTATACTTGATTTTAAGCCACAAAGCACAATTTATAGACCTTAATATATACTTTACTACATTACGCAGATAGAACTAAGATTCATTATATATATAATATAGACTAAGATGCATTTTATATATATATAGAAAGGAGCAAGCAGGCACAAAAGATACAACACTGCAAATACATGAAACTGTGGAACATCAAAGGTAGCAAAATGCCCTACCAAAGTGAACAACAGAAAGAAAAGAGATCAAAATAATGAATAATGTTATAATTAGATAAAGGTGGGGGGGAGGGGGAAGTACAATACTGTACCTTATCAATAGTAAGCATATAGAAGTGGGTAATGTCATTCTCGTGTGCATATTTGATCCTTGCCATACATTCCTCTTCATCAATCAGCTCACCGACATACTCATTCACAAACTCTCCCTGAAAGGTACCAAGCATCACTAGTAAAGAATATACCAAACCCACAAAGAGCATCACGAGTCACCAGTTCTTTACCAGGCAAGAATGATTCATACCTTTTTAATATCCCTCTTGGCGACCAGACCCCAGCCTTTCCCATCGGTTTTGATGATCTTCGTCTCAGGGTACTGACGTTTTGTAAAGCACTGGTTTTGGCACCGTTCTCCTGCTGGACAAACTTGGGGGTGGCATTCGTACATCAGCATCCGATTTAGGCACTCGGAATCAAAGCCACAAGGGTTTTCATCTGTGGGTTTGCAGTTGCACTTGGGAATCTCAGAAATGTCAGCAGTGTATATCTGCACTTTACCACAAGGTTTGTTCACCTGAATAATACATTAAAATAGTTCAAGCATCACTTTAAAACACTTAGGTTTATTGTAGGAGTTATTACAGTGGTTACTAACTGGGTTTTGCAATACCAGATGTTCCAGTGGAAGCAAAATTTCATCAGTTCATGACTATAAAAGCACGATTAACCAGCACATCATTACAACCTCTCCTCTCCATTTCACCACTCAGCTCCTCCTCCCCAGTGCTGGCTTAGACCTTTGAGTATCCAGTGTAATCCCCTCAACTTTACCTTAATGTGCTTGTACGGTGGAGGTTTACGCTCACTTTCTTGGGTTTCTTTGGCTTCTCGCTGCAGCTTTATTTCTCGAAATCGAGCTTCAGCTTCTTGCAAAGCTAAAAGAGAATGCTGTATCAACAGAAATGCTAGAAAGAGGATGATTCCCTCCAAGTTGACATACTCGTTCCCACTCTTAAACAAAGAATCATCTTCTACTTCCTAGACCCAGCATTCAATTTTCTGACAAACAATGCTTCTGGAACAATAATAATCTTAACAGATGTATCAATTCTACTCTTTCTGTCTCTCAGTTACAGTCATCATCTCCCTTCCAGAAAGCAAAAATCATCAGAAATAGTTCCAATTAGATGCTAGTCTTTTACAAGCCATGAAAACAATGCTTTCATTCAAAGTTAGTCACAGTGACTGCTGCCCCAGACACCAAAACAATTTTTTTAATTTAACATCGTAAAACAAATGTACAAAACCAGTCCCAGGGCTATGTGTGAAGGAAAGCATGCAAATCACAAGATTATTTTTGTTTACTTCTAGATATGTACCATTTTTGAAGACTTTCCCGATTCCTTTGATCCCCTGGTATCTACTGCCTCTGTCTCCCTCCATATAAGGGAACACCCGTGCTTGGTGCGTCCAATAGTAATCCTTAGAACCAAAGAAAAACACAGGAAATTCTCCGATTTCATGCTTCATTTTCTGGATATTTGGGGGAACATTTTTCGGATGGCAAACTTCTGCAGGCCACCATCTAACACAGAAGTACAAATAAAAAACATACGGCATTTTAGTCAAGCTCTTTCTGCAAGAGACAGTTTAACAAGTCTCCCTAAACACCAGTAACTGATTATTATTTCCAAGATCCAAGTGGATTTAAAAGCCTTTCCTCCCCCCACCCACGAGAGAAGACAGCACTAGAAAAAGAAAGCCCAACACTCAAATCTGTGGGATGATGTTTCTCCACCTGCAAGACAACCCTACATATAAAGCTACTTGGGTCTGGTTAGAATCATAGAATAGTTAGAGTCGGAAGGGACCTTAAAGATCATCAGGTTCCAACCCCCCTGCCATGGGCAGGCACACTTCCCACCAGACCACGTTGCTCAGAGCCCCATCCAGCCTGGACTTGAACACTTCCAGGGATGGGGCATCCACAGCTTCTCTGGGCAACCTGTTCCAGTGCCTCACCACCCTCACAGCAAAGAATTTCTTCCTAATATTCAATCTAAATCTCCCCTCTTCCAATTTAAAACCGTTACCCCTTGTCCTATCACTACACTTCCTGACAAAGAGTCCCTCTCCAGCTCCCCTGTAGCTCCATTCAGACACTTGAAAGGCTGCTCTAAAGTCTCTCTGGAGCCTTCTCTTCTCCAGGCTGAACAGCCCCAGCTCTCTCAGCCTATCTTTATAGGAGAGGTGCTCCATCCCTCTAATCATCTTCGTGGCCCTCCGCTGAACAAAGATGCTGGGTATTAGCAAGAACCCCATCTTTAACGAGGCCTGCAACCACTATAATTGTCAAAGATCAAGAGACAGCTGATAATAGCTATGGATGCCACACAGGATAAACTCCACCCACCTCTATCTCACTCAAATCTCAACACTTACACCCTGAGTGACTTAACTCCCAGCCTGCAAGGTAGTAATTTAGCCAATTACAAATTACACCAGCTTTATTAGTTGAAGAGATCTCCGAGACAAAAGGGGTTGAAGGATCATACACTGGAAGCAGGTGATTGCAGACTACAAGGAGTCCTGGACAGGTAATGCCTGTGCAAGCCAAGAGCAACAGTGAAGCTGCAAGTCTTTGAACTTGAAGCTTGCAAGGAGATGGGGTCTCTAATTCACAGAGGAACGAGAAGTCTGTGTGCAGCAAGGCCAGCCTACAGAAGCAACCAATTGTATGATCCTTAATTAAATACGCCGGTACTATAAAACAAGATAAATCTGTTCATCAGACCTGTAGTTTCCCAGTTTAACCCAAATAATATCCTGGAAGTGGAGTTTCTTCCCCGCCCTGCAGTCGTTGCAGTACCAGCTCCCATCTGGCATTTCGATGTTTAGACAGTCCGGGTGGAACGCCGCAGGACATGACTCGCAGCACAACAAGCTTCCTCCTTCCGAGGGGGAGGCAAGGGGGGAAAGAAAAAAAAAGTTGAAAAACATGAAGACAAACCTAAATGTTTTGCATTCCATCCAGGTTCAAAGCAGTGCAATACACACCATAGCTTCAGTTGAGAAAGTAAATGGTTAAAACATGCTGGCCTGCAATAAATACACGTCATTTAGTTGTGTACAAAACCCAAAAGGTTTTATAAGGTTTTTGTGAACAAAACCCAAAAGGTTTTCTAATTTGAATGCCTGGCAGACTTGGATTAGTAACACATACAAAATAACAGGCAAACTAGTGATAAAAAAGCCAGAAAAATGCGCCGCAAATTATAATTACTTTGTTTTACTTTAATGACTACAATATATTTAGCATAGTTTAATATATATTAAGATTTCACTGTGTGCAAGATGTTAACAACAACAGATTTCTCTTATGTTTTTTTCCCTGGGGGAAGGGAATGAGGTTGTTAGCTTGTCCCATGAATTATCAAGTGGAAAGTTAGCTGCGGCTTAAAAGTTGCTCTGCTGCATATTAATTTGTTAACAAATCAGGTAAACTTTCATTGCCACAGTTTAATCAGGACCATGCATTTTGTGGTTCTCAGTAAGAAATAAATTTATTGTACAATGTAAACCAAAACACCCTTAATTAGTGGCACTCCCAGCAACAACTAATACTGATTCAATTTGCTGTCTGCTGCTAAACTAAAGGCAACTCTTAAAATATTTATGTATTAATATTATGTATTAGCAATAAAGAAACACAAAAAGCCTCAGTACATGGAATGCAGGGGAAAGAACAGAGAAGTACTTCTCATTACGTGTCTCTGCTAAAGAATTAAATCAGGCTTCTGGTTGCTGGACAAAGTCCAAGTGAAAACATTCTTTAATAGAGTATATCTGCAAAAAAAAAGATACTGAAAAACTTGGGGCAGCACAAGCCAACCTGAAGTTATTTCAATACCGAACAGAGCCTAACTTAATATGCCACATTTCTAATAATTATCTATAAACAGACTAGTAAAATAAAATTTAAACTGAAGAATGAAAGTTTAGAAGCTGCATGTATGAAAGAGTTTTCCATCAGTTTACCTTTTGAGCACACAAAGCACCAGCTGACATTGACATGTGCGTGATGGCTTTTTCCTTTCATGGCAGTGAAATGGTTCGTACAAACAATGCTGTTGGAAGCGATGACTGCACATCCCGCAGCAATGCAAACGTCTCCAGCATGGTATGCGACAGGACAGCGGACACAACGCATCATCTTCCCTAGCAAAGCAGAACACTGCCATATTATTTTTGAACAAAACTTCCAGCTAAAAAACAGTAGTACTATCTAAGGTAGGTTATATAAACACACACACACAAAATCAATTGTTTTCAAAGCCTGCATGTTTGTGTTTAGCAAGAATACTGAATTAACAAAGGTTTTTAAAGAATCCTACACTGAGTTTAAAGCACTAAAATACCAAAACGCGAAGGCTTATTTAACTATGCACACACGGGTATACAAGCTCTCCTCAGTCACGCAATTTTGTCTAGAGATGTTGCCCAAAGCTAAATATATGCACAGAATCAAACGTCTCCACATTTGGCGAGCTTTGCTGCAGCATCTGTACGTTCCCAGGTCTTGCCCTCACCCTGCTCAGCCTGTCTCTCCTCATCACACAGGCATTCTGGATTTCATTCTCTCTTGAGAAGAAAACGTGGTTAACTATGACCATTGAAAGCCAGGTATTTTGTTTTAAAAAAGAACACAGACAAAGTAAATACTAATGTTGACTAAAAAGCATTTAATTATTACTTTAAAAAAAACCCACCTGGTTCAATCAATAGTCCATGCACGCCTGAAAAATTGCAGCTAGCAGCTAGTATCCTTACCTTAACACATCGTAAATAGACTTAATTCATCACTCATAAAAACATAAAATGAAACTACCTTTTGAAATTCGTGGATGTGAGGGGTTACTAACATGACAGCTTAGGCAGCTGTGGAGAGGACATCGAAACCCCCTGTTCTCAAACACAGTAAGATGAAACTTTTTCACACAAGCTTCGTGGTAGAATTTTCCACAGTGGGATACAACACAGCGCTTCACATCTGCCTTCCTCTCTTTACACACAAAACAGGTATGCACACCTGGTGGCAAAAGTAATAAAAATAATGTAACTAATTTTTCATCCAAGCCTGTGTATTTAAAATGCTTCTGTTGCAAGTTCTTGTTCTTGTTCTGTTGCATGGGGGAGTCGCTTTTGTAAAACATTACTTTTTGTTTCAAACAAACAAATCAAATTCTATTGATGCAGCAGTATATTTACTTTAACTCTTTAGTGTTAAATATTACTCTTTTCAGATACAGATAAAACAAAGTTCCAATGCAAACCAACTAAAGTGTACAAAACAACACCCAAAACCTCACTGATCTGCTTTGACGTTCTTATTTATAAGCCTCAGTATGAAAGGACAACTGTGAATTTTTTATACGTCTTTTTTTTTTTTTTTTAAAACAATGGATAGGATGATGGGTTGCCTGTGATCCTGTGAAATCTGAAGTAGGTCCACAAACCAAAGACCTCTAATCTTCTCTCTGGACTGCCTGGAACAGCTTTGCTTTGAAGCAGTCCTGTTCCAGCAAGGTTTACCTCATGTACTGAACTGGGCTTATGAGCAAGAACGCAAATCTTTTATGTAAAGTTTTAAGATTAAGAACTTCCAAGCGGCTATTATAGGATTAAAGGCAAATGAAATTAATAGCAATAAGGTAGTCTTTTAATAGGAAAAGCAAAAGATTGACAAAGAACTGAAAAAGAACTTTAAAAGTTTCACTTGCTGCTTTTTTTTCCCCCCAAAATTTCTTAAGTCTCTGTGATAGACTTTAAATCTCATCTGTACTTGTACTTAGAGAGCAAATATTCTGTGATTATTAAGGCAACGGAATTTGACTAAATCAGCCAAGATGTTAAGAGCATTCTCACTGAAAACAGCGTGAGTTTTCTAAAACATGGCATACTTAATGGTACTACAGAAACTCCCACCCTGTCAGGCACCAAAGGATTAATATGGTTTCTCCAAAGATACATACTTTGTCCAGGAGGATTTCCTAGAACAATCTATGGGAAAACTACAACTTTTTAAAAATTTTATTATTATTATTATTAATAGAAAGGGACAAACTTGCCTGATGTACATTCACTACAAATGAATTTTCCTGCTGGTCTTCCAGAGAGCCCAAGGCAGCTTACATGAAAAGCTCGATAGCAAAGTCCTTCACACAGTAGGAGATCACCTGTTTTTTCACACAGCTTTTACAACACAAAGGCATTGAATGTTAAAGAAAAGTTCATATGTGGAAGAAACTGTTTTCTTTACTGCTTCTCATATATTGCTCCTCCAAATCTCTTTCCCCATTGTTGAAATAAAATTTAAGAAGTGAAAGATAATTTTACAAGCACCATCACAAGCCCTGGCTTCCAGTTGAAACAGATAATGGAGCCATTGAACCACCAGAAATAACACTTATAGAACCATGGTTCATGAGTAAATACAATCTGACAGAAACAAGGAAAAGAAAAAAAAGCTTTAAGAATTTTTCCCTGAGCACACTGACGCATCTGAGTAGGGTTAAAAAGCATCCTTATTTTCCTTTTCCTTGGCAAAAGGAAATTAATCTAGGTGGCAAAACGATACTTCTATGTATCTATGTTGTGGTTAGCAATGACACATGCATAACTAAAAATGAACCGAACAATAACGCTGGCAGAATTCAAGGGATTACCCAACACCTAAAGATAGATATAACCTCACCAACACTATGTACAAGAAACAGAAATATAACTGCTTGCCCAGTCTCATGAAAACAAATTTGATCTGCCCACTTGTATTGTGTTATCATTTTGTAATCTAAGAACTCTTTCAGAATAGTTTGAGAGAGCTTTTGCTCTCCATCAGCATGGCCCACGCACATGGCTTCCAGTGCGTCACTGCCATCTCCCTGCACACACAAGCACAAAACCCACTGGGTCTTGCTTCTGCCCCGTTACGAACAGGTAAGCGAGCAGCTCTCCTCAGTCATTTAACTAGGCACCTGGCAACACCCATGCACTTATTCTGAGGTATAAATTATGCTTATCTGAAGAGATCTGGAAACTCAAACAGAGAGGCCAAGTCACTTATTTGTAATTAAGAAAAGAAATAATAAGGAATAAAGAATTCCATTTACTGGCATGGCACTCTCAGGCATCTCAGATGTGATAAACCTGTTTCTGGCCTAATATTATTGTTTTCATATGTAAAAAGACCTTTTTGAGGAACCCTCAGAAAACATGGCTCGCTGCCCCAGCTAACATCTCTCACCTGACACACATATTCTTTTTTTGTTCCCGCTCCTCGCTCAGATTTTTTGGATGATATAGACACTTCAGTCTGAGTTTCATCAGCACTTTCATAGGGAGACTCTGACCGCTCATCTCCTTGGCCATCGGAGATCTGAAGATTAAACATAGGCATTAGAGAAAACAGGCACGTATTGTCAACTTTGTGTAATAGTAATATCAACCAAAGGAAGAAAACAGATTGCAATTCAGACCAGCAGTTGGGCACGCTCTTTTGATTTTGTCCCCACCCACCTTAAAAACAAAAAGATGCAGAATTTCATACTGCTGCCCCCTGTTAGTACTCAGTGAGTTGTGTTTCACGAAGTACATTCTCCAGGAGAGTATCACCATTTGGAATTACACAAGAAACCTGTCACTTTTCTTCCAAGCCTGTTCTAACAGTTATTCACACACACCATCAAATCCACTGCCTTGCGTCCCTTTTGAGTCATCTAACTGCAATTCACAGCTTATGACACTTTCTGCAGTATTTCAGCTACATTAAAAGTCTTTTGGAACCAGACATTTTCCTCCTGTAGAAGCATGCTGCAGTTAAGCCCATTTCAAACCTTTTTGTTAAGCTGAAACACCCTCTAATTTTCTCCCTAAGGAATTCTTTTCCAGCATCAAGAGCTTTGGTGGGTTTTGCTCTAAACCTTATCTGCACTTTTAAAAGGTTGTTGAAAAATCAGGCAGGAGAACTGGAAGCAATAGCCCATTACCAGTCTCAGGAGTATGATATCCAAAGCAAACCAATGCACTACTCTTCTTCACTGCTTCTGTTCTGCTGAGCCAGGATCTCCGCAATTCTTTTCAACACAGCATTGAAAGTCACTGTAAATTACCTGGGTACTCAAGAGATCATTTTGCCACTAGTCATTTGTCAGGATACAGACATCCTGCTTTACATGAAGAATTGGCTTTCTGTTTCCAGACATACGATCTCATATTTATCTATAGTAAAACACAGCTCCTCAAAACCAGTTCTGCTTGCCAAGTAATGGAGACAGCTACGTGCAACCTCTGCGGACCATGGAAATTTATTAGAAGTGATTTATTTTGAAATCAGAGAGAGAAACGTAAAGCCAAACCAGGCCTAGCGTTAGTCTTTACAAAATCAGTTTAGAAACACTGGGTTTGAGAGATTACTTCTTACTGTTGCTGCCAGCTAACTTGCATTCCTCCACTTAATATTTGCTTTCCTTGACCACATCTAAAATTATTTTGTATGTTGGATCTCATTGACAGCTGTTGGTCGTTGTTTTTCCCCCTCCCAGATTACTTGCAAGGGTGTAAATCCATACTATCGAAACGATTCATGCCTAGGCTTCACCTCTGAATATTTTTACAACTGGAGTGATTTGGAGATTCTGCCCAAAAGCTTCAGGATGGTGGCTAAAAGAAACTGCATGTAAAAATCACCGCTTTGTTCAGGCACCGGGAAATCTCTGTCCCCAGGAAGGACCTGTGAAATAGTAAACTGCAAACGCAACCCGAGTGCATGGCCAGAAGCAGCCAGCTCTTACTGGGAGAGGGCAGATAAGGTAGTATGGGAGTTCGGCACAAACACAAAACCATTTTCCCTTCTGGTTTAAGTAAACTTACACACATGCTTATTTCTGTTTAAACTATTCCCACAGAAATGTTAATTAGTGTAAGCAGCGCACTGCTCCAACGTTTTTAGTGCCTCATTATGTTCTTGTTTCAACTAGCCAAAATTGGTCATGCTTAGAAAAGAAAAAAAAACCAGCTGAAAGGTCTTAGATCTTTTCTACTTTAAAAAAGTGGTACGCTTTATATTCTAAACAAAACAAGCAGTCTTACGTTATCTTGACACTATGGTTGTCCCCCACCTTTTCCCCACACCACAAAGTACACCTAAAACCCTGAGAAAAAAACATATGTGGAGTAAGAATTCAGACAGTCTTCTTTCCAGCAGCAAAATCTAGACACTCCTGCCCTTGAGGAAAGCAGTCCTCTACCCCTCTAGCTCGCCACCTTTGAAGGCAGAGCAGAGAAACAGCACATACCCAGTCACAAACACATCCAGTCACAGGAGAACAGGGTTTGCTTCAGAGCAATGGTTTCTGAGCTTTTCTTTGGCTTATATACTAGTAAAATATCTAAATAAAGGATGCAGACCTCTATATGAAAAGGTAACCCTATCAACAGACAACAGTTTTTCAGAAATCCCCTAGACGTAGGTCACAAGATCCCAGCCCTTTGTGCACCATCAGTTGACAGCCATTTTCCTTCAGAACTAAGATTTTACTGCCTCAGAATTAATGCACCGACCCTTCATTTACATTAAACCGTTACTGAGCCAAAAAAGAGCAACGCTGGCAAAACCCAAACTCTACCTCACAAATGCAACCACAAAACCCAAATTCTATCAGCCCATTCAAAATAAAACTTGGGAATTTACACCTGCCTATAGATTAATGACGGATTTCAAGCATGAACACCAACACCACCCATATCATGAGCAAAATACCTTCAAGCTGATCAACCGTATGGCTACCAGACTGAGAGCATCTTCCAAAATCTCTCTTTTACAGCTGCCAGGAAGCTCCCACACTTTGCAAATCAAACACTCCATTAAACACCGGTTACCTGCTCATGGCTGTTTTTTAACTCCAAAGAATCAACACACGCTAAGAAGCTCAGTAATATTCTTGTACCCCTGATGCAGGCTGCTGCTGCTGAATGCATCTCTCAGTCCCTGCTACCACAACCAAAGGTTTCACCATCACACCCACCAGCCACACCACGTACACAGCTCCATCTACTCCATCATCAGCTCAGAGTTTTCATACTGGCTAATTTTAAGGGGGTAATTAAAGGGGGAGGCCAGCAGATTCCCTGTTATAAGACAGAGAAGCATTTCTTTAGATAATTCAGAGTTTGATCCTATTCTTATTTTATTTATATCTTGCAAAAGGTGAAACACTTGCTACCAGCCACCCCCTTTTGCAAATAGCCCTTGTCCTATACAACCATCTTTTGGGAAGCTCCCTCTATATGAAGGCAGCCGGAATTCAACACCTCTGTTCCTGAAGTTATCCCAGAAGAGTTGATGGAAATACCAAGGAAGTAAAACGGGCATCTATCCCTTCAGGCCTGTGTAGAAGAAGTTGAAACAATCTTCATCTAATGTTTCTCAGAGAGGACTTAGAACTTAACGACATGTAGAGCATGAGATGGTTGGTTTGTACCCTAAGCAAGCTGCTGCAGCACTACTAACAGGTTCTGATTCACCAAGGGGACAGCCGACTTTCACAACAGAAGTACCTTTAACCTCTAAAATTACAGTTTTGTGGTCTGTTAACACAGCTTTCCATAACGGAAGGTCTAACAGCTCACATACAAGTGCCCAAACCACAGCATTCAATAAAAATCAGCACGGGTTTCTGGGGGCCTTTTTCTTTAACTGTTCAGTTACGAACATAAATCTTTCTCTCGTGATCACGCCTGAGCTTGTCTTGTCCTTACTTTTGTAATATAATCTCCTTAGCAAAGTAAATTACATGTAATTAATTCTTCTGATAATCAGGACAAGGTTCAAAGTAATCAACACTTACATTAGTGGCAAAGCCTGTTAATTAGCAATCTGTAATGACTGCCAGTTTACTATTTTATTCTGGTCTACGCTTTGAGCAAATTCTTATTTCTCATCAAGACAAAGTAATATTTTTAAGAGTGCAAATTTAGGGGGAAAAAAGGCAAGGCTGTTCACTTCAGATTTATAGCAAGTGACAAGTTTCTGCACCTGAAATCACCTCTGCTTTTCATTAGCAATTCATTACTGATGCTGCAAGATGGAAGATACTCTTTTCCCACTGAAGTTACCATCATCACAAGCACCATCAGACTTTACATTTTGAATATCAGTCAGGCTTTCCTTCCCATTTCCTTCAATTATGGAAGGCCAACAGTATTTCACGAGTGCTCGCCTGCAGAGGCTTCCACACTGCGCTGCCTGAACACTGAGCAACTGGGCGGGATTTCAGGAAGCAAATCCAGCTCTTCCTACTGGAAATCGTTCACCTGCACACGCAAGCGAGAGAAAAGGGGAAAAATCTGGCCTAAAAACCAAATCACAGCCTCTGCTCTTCATTTGGGCTGGGTCAAAATGAGCTTACTTCAGGGATCAATGTGGTTGAGAACATGGTTGCTCTCACGCAAGGGAGAGATTTCCCGTGGGGCTCCCAAGGTAATCCTTCCCTTCCCGTGTGTACCGGTTATTACTCACTACTCACACATGTAAGGCGTAAGGGAACATGTAAGGACACATCAACTGCACTTTCCAAATTCCTCTATAGCTTTGTTATTGGAAAAATACCTGTTCCTGAGTCAAACTGGGACAAAATCCTGGCACCTCAACAATTCTTTGGGTTTAGTATTATATTTTTATCTGTGAAAAGATAACAAATTGTGGCAACATGTCATTAGCTTAAGAATTGGGTCTACTCATCTCTAAGTATTTTGTTCATACACTTTATACTACTACAACTCTTTTTTGGCCATAGTTACTCAGACCCATGATGGTACAGGAATCAGCACCTCAAGACTTTGTATCCTTAAAGTATTTTAAATTTAGTTTAGTATGTGCTAAAATTCCCTGTTCACAATAAACAAAAGAAGTGTTTAATGGGTTCTCTCAGACAAACATCAACCTATTTTTAGAAAGTCTATACAAGAATGCTTACAAAAGCAATCTTCAACCCTAATTTTCAGCTGAATTCTTAATTGCTTTGCAAACTGTAATATTTGACATATAAAGCCAGATTACACCAACAACTTCCACTCTATTCTGGTTAATTGTTTAACTGCTAAATATAAGGATGAGACTTACTTTTTTTTTTTACTGCTTCCTGCACTACTTCTCCTGTTTCGTGCAAAAGGGATATACAGTGTACATACAGATGCAAGGACTGTTTGTGGAATAATGAAGTTTCCTTCTCCTGTGTTGAGTAACTAAGAATTCAGTTTTGATAGAGGCTGCTGGGCAGGCTAAGGGAAGAGGAGGAAGTGTGTGCAACTCCGTGCATTTAAAATAAGACTTAAAAAAACCCCTGGAGTATTAGAAGGAATTACACTGAGTCAGCTATGTGCATTTTGTGAGTTTATATGTTTATGTTCTCAATTTTCCTTCTGATTGAAGCTCTCTAAAAAGATTAAAGGGGCGGGGTAGGAAGATGACTCGACAGACGCAATGTGCACAAACTCACTTCTCGCATGTTTTTTTCCTACTCCAAGACTTTCCTCAGCTGCAGCACCGAGTTCCGGTTAACTGCACAGTTCACTGCACCACCAATTAAAGTCTTCAAAGGTGAAAGGATAAGCACAGAGGGAAAGCATTTCTCACATCATTCAGTACTTCTAAATGTTGAATTCACATCTACAACAACTTTTCAAGCATTTTTTGTAACTGGGTACCTCATTCCAGTCTCAGCCACACACCTCAGCAGAAATGTGAGCCAATTCTTCATTCCCTCTGGCTTTTTTTAAAAGAAAAAAGAAAAGAAAAAAAAAAGTTGGACACAAGCTGGTATGTACACTCAGCTTGCATATTTCTAGAATCACGTGGGTGAGCTTTGCAAACGGTATTGTCAGTTCCACATCTGGATGGTTGAAATTTAACTTAAAAAAAAAAAACAAAACAAAACCAACAAAAAGGTAGGTACTGACATATTCTCAGTGGCATCCAATCATACTGATACACGATACAAGAAAGTATAGCTTGGAGTTTAAAAATTCAAATGGCACTGTGTTTCCAAGGAGCACGTGAGGATGAAGTGAAATAAAAGTGGACATTTGTTCCATCCACTCACGCACTCGAGGAAAAAAAAAATTTCTCCATTTAAAATCTTCTACTTCCTTTCAGACAGCTCCAAAATCAAATAGTAAAAACTAACGCCAGCAAAACCATTACAATGTAATTCCAAGGAAAAAGAAGTTCAGAAATTCTAAGTCTGAAAAATAAATGGCTGCACTCATCCAGTCTGCAGTCACAGAATTTAAGAAATTAACATAGTAAGAACACAACTGTTCTGTTTGTTAAGACTGGCCCCAGTCAGCTGTTGACCTGATTATTCCATGTGCCTTCAGTTTTAGGATTAAGTCTTCATTTTTAGAAGATGATCTATAAAAGCATCTTTACTGCTCAATGTTACCCTCGGGACAGGCAGGGAGTGGTGGTGGTGGTGGTGTCTTTTTTTCTTCCCTGGAAGTACCTCCTGGCTAAAAGATGTCCTAAAGGACTAGAGCATCCGTATTTAAGGCCAAAACTCATGCCTCGTGGAGCAGAAGCAAGTTTCAAATATACTATTCATGGTGAGTTAGCAATTGCGAAATGAACAAAAATCACACTTCTGTGCTTATCAGCTTCACTAGGACTTCTCCTCTCCTAGATCCAATCCAGACAAAGTTTCCCTGCCCAGGGTTTGGAGGTTCAAAAACAAATTTGGAAATACCGAGTGGAAAAGTTGCCAACGTTTATGCATCTATGATGCCCACACTCGAATGTGCTGTGCTACTCCAACAGTCACACACCTTTTCAGAATTTTCTAGCTACCAAAGTGGTAGCTAGAAAATTATTTTTTTTTCCCATTTAAAAAAACATTCTTCCTCAGAAAACTCACTTTATTAACTCATTCAGTCTTATAAAAGAACACTTCTAATATTACTCATACGTGCTTGCTTAACAGCACTTCTTAAGCATTAAGAATACAAGCTTTAGTCTTAATCGTATTCAGGACAATGGTGTTCTTTCGTCACGTTGTGCTCAAGCACTCAGACAAACAACTAAAGGGCAATTTTTTCCAGAGCCAAAAAAGTTAACCCTCCCACTTCCCCTCGCTTTACTCCAGCATCTCATGTTTTACAATCCCGGCAAGTAGAACATCACATGGCAACGAACTCCACTTCTTATTTTAAAGCTAGGGGTATATAAAATGAAAACTAAGCATGGCAGAAAATTATTTCCTTCTGCTTTTTTTATTGGTAGGCAAGTCACCTCCACAGCAGGATCCACAAAAGAAAGGGCCCACAGAGAGTGACCCACCACTCTTTCAGAGTTGTCTTAAGACACTCACTCAAGTGGCGTCCTCTCTCGGATCACCTGCTATCTTTCAAGGACAGACTACATCTTTTTAGATGCATTTTAGAAGCATGTTTCCATGACTTCCAAATGCTGTTGGCTTTTAAGTTCCACTTGGCTTAGAACTAAATTTTACAAGCTACAAGCTCAGTGCTTCCTGACGTGAAATTACGAGTCAGTGACTGCTGTACCACAGTCACACAGGAGGAAGTGGTCCTGCTCTGGCTAAAAGAAAGCTTGGAGTAGGCATGTTCTGATAAGAAAATCCTTTAATCTTTCCACAGACAAACCCCAATTGCATTTTTTTTTTCTTATTAGCAAAATCTCAGTAGCTAGAGGCTTGGTTTTTTCTTTTTTTAATCTAAGCACAACTTATGTAAGTCAATAAACAACATACAAACAACAGATCAGACTGTATTCAAAAGACAATCTATCGTGCACCCACACGGAGACAGAAAAACTGACAGAGCCAATTGAGTTACAGTTAACATTTCCTTTATTTCAGTATAAGAATTCCTGAACTGAATGAAGAATGGTATTTTGGCCCATACTGCTAGACTAGATAAATTCTTTAAGTATGCGGTGCCACAAATGTACACAGTACTATAATAGCAAAAAAGACGGCCTGGGACAAGTTTCATTTTTATTATTAGCAGGAGTTAGACGTTTCAGATAAGGATATTATGCATTTCTGAATTTGCCTGGAAAGTTAATTAAAACTCTGAGAACATTTTAAAACATTATAAAATTGCCTACAGATACTCATGATGCTTTGGTAGGGGATGCGGAATAAAAACCTACATCATGTAAACATTCAGTAAACAGATTCTCTGCGCTCTGAAGCCTAAGTAATATACAAGATGAGAATAATTACATAAAAAACTTAAATGTTCTACACAGAATGTGCTGCCAAAGAACAAGAGTCAAGCCTAGATCTTTTTTTCCACGTGAAAGCAGAAGCATCGTAACAAAACTGTATGATCTGGTGGGTGATGCAGGTCATTTCACTCGTTAAGAGGCTTTAGCAGAAGTTTAGCAAGAAACAAATCCAATTACTTGCAGTGTTCCACAAAACTGCACCCCTGACTAACTGGTGCTTTGAAATAAGAAAAAAAAGAATTAAAAAAAATATCTATAGGCATACAGAAACAAACACAGGAACAACTGTCTGCTAAGTCAGAGGATTTAAAGTGGCACTATATATTATGTGATCCTTATTTTGCAGAGAAAGTTATCTTCGAAGGAAGCTAGAATGAAATGCTAGAAGCACACTGATTTTATTTAACAACTCACAAAGTTAGTTTTCAACTATTTTTTTCTTTAGGGCAGCAGTTTGTTTAAAATAACATGAATTCCTTCCTTCCTGTTCTTAGAATCTCAAAGTCATTTATTTTTACCTTCAATAAGCGTGCCTAGAATATCTCAGTTGTATACTGCAGGGCAACTAGACTCCAGGGTCGATTAATAGAGCTGACGTACTTATTTAGTTGCAAGTTGTACATGTCTCATGACTGCCTTCTCAATCAAATACCTTACCTTTTAAGAATTGTACGTGTTTTCTCCATTGTGTATACATCCTAATATCCATTTAAAAAAGCAGATAAAACAATTCTGCCTCAAATTGATACTGGGAAAAAAAAATATATACTGTTTTATATGCAGAGAAAGAAAAAATTCAGGCTTGCATCATTATAACTTGCATCATTAGGCCTTGGAAACACAAGAAGTTGTAGCTATAGCCAGGAACTGAGCTTGTTTTGTCACTAGATGTTACAAAATGAAGAAAGAATTCCGTCTAGAGAAGACGGAAGGAACTTACAGTAAAAGCAACACCTCCAAAATCTTTCACAGGCTTCTTTAAACTGCCATCTGCTGGTCAGCTCATACTTCATGAGGACATGCTGAATGACAGGCTAGCTAAGAATTTAGAGTATTACATGTTCTTTATTTTGTCCTCTCTTAAAAAATACCCAACAACTTACAGTTTCCTTGAAAAACTTCAGAAGTAGTACCTAGACTCTGCAGGAGACTATGACACTTACTTGCTGTCAACAAATCTGCCCCAATTTCATGAAACCAGCCAATAAGCACAAAAATTGTTTGAAAAGCTCAAACAGGTATGTTCCATGCAAACACACAGTGTGCCAATAATGTAGCAGTAATGGTAATGTAAAGCCTTTTTATTTATTAAAAAAATACTGGTTACATTCTACTGGCACCTACTACATTACTGGGAGATGGAGGGCCAAGGTAAAAAAAAAAAAAGAAGTGAGAATACAACACCTGTATCTTTGCTCACAAATATCATGAGCTTTTGGATGGTTACACCAAGTCTTATATAGGCAGTAAAAAACTACTCTGAGCTTTTGCAGACTCTGAAGTGATGAATAACTTTCTTATATCTGGCCCTACCAGTTGCTCATTTAGAATCAGATTTTAAACGAAATCCTATTTCAGCCAAGTACTGGAGCAAATGACTTACTGAAGTAAAATTAAGCATTTTTTTTCAAAACTAAATGTAGGTTTATTTATTCATGTATAAACACTTCACTGCTTCTGTCCCTCCACCTTAAAACAACTTCAAAGCCCAATTATTTGAAGGGAGTGAAAGCCTACTTATTAATTTCTAATGTCGGGTATATCAATGTTTGTTTGTTTTTAAGGCAAAAGTCCACACCCCCACCCTGTCTCTCTCCCCTTGTAAATTACATACCCAAAGTAACTTATCAATTGAAATTTTGGCCTTGACTAATTTTATAATATTTCAGGTAAACCCCATTTAAAAAATACCCATGACAACAACAAAAGGCATCCAAAATACATTTTTTTAAAAATGTAAAATAATTTTTCTAATGAAAAAAAAACACCCGAGCACACCCTTCCAGCTGAGCAAACTTTTCCTAGAACTTAGTTGCCATGGACTGACATTTAAGAAGTGTGCAGCAAGCAACAGTCTTTGATAAATAACAGTCATAACCAGGTTCCATTTTGGAACCAGCTGTCCAAAAACAGTGTGGGGGGAAAAGAAATGAGGGAAAAACAAATGAGGGGAAAGAAAGCCAGAATCCACTTAGTATTGCTTGTGGAAGTGTATATGCTTGTGGAATACGCACAATTTCTTTCTGTCTTTGTTAAGAGAGCATCTAAGCCAACATCTAGAATTATTATAGTAAACATAAAAATATAAAAGTTAATCAGTAAATGCATTTAATGTTGAGAAGAATTACATCCTATGCAATTAGCTGTGCAAGGCTTTCATCATTGTATGATTGTGTCTGTTTTTAAACTCTTTCCCTTAACAGTCTGCAGGCTTCTCTGGATGAATGCTCTCAGGGCACACACATTTAGCCATTTAGATAAGTGCTAAATAATAATACAAAAGGGGAAAAGAGGTTTTTAAAGCCACCCACACAATTAAAAATTTCTATCTTTCTTTGTTTTGTAGAATATATCAATAGTAAGTTCAGAAACACATGCCTGACATTTTTCTTGTATTTAAAGGCAAAATATATCTAATAGCATAGGAAACAAGCCGTGTCCAATCCTTAGTTGCTACAAGTTCAGGCCAGCGTAGCTTTAGACACTCTAAGGATCCAGCCCACTAATCTGCTCCCCTCTGAACCCAGCCCTGCAGAAGTCTCTTTTATTTCACAGGGTGTATTTTCTGTTTTGTTAATTTGGATTGTTTTAGTATTTTAAAAATCCTTTCAACACTTGAAAATAATTAATTCCCTTTCTAGTTTATGTATCTGTGTTTAGTGAGCAGTGTATGATGTTAATTTTCCTCACATCTTTTGCTGTTTAGCAGTAGCTGAGTAAATTAAGAGCTCAGTTTTAAAATTTCTATCTAAGCCTATATAATCTGAGCCTTTTTTACATGTGAACCATTAAGTCACAACCCAAAATCCTACACAAATGATCCTTTTGTCGAGAAAGATTTCTGGAGATTTGATTTTATAAACAAGCTATCTACAGATAGAAGAATAATCTTTCTCCTGAGATTACAGTATTTAGAGATGCATATTTAGAGCCCAAAAGACAGTATCTTCCTTAAACTGGGCTGTCTGAATAGTTGGTCCTAATCACAAACAGCCATCACACAGCAAGTCCCAGGAGTAAAGCCAAAACAGGAGAAGCTGGTATGCCAAGAGATGACAGTTTCTCAATTGGGAGAACAAAATGAGAACAAATATTACTTTACTGCTGCTATGGACATTATTTCCTGTGGGACTTTCTTTGCTTGTTTTATTGGGGGACAGAAGGGAGACTCTGTTGATTATTTTTTTTTTTTGTTAAAGTATTTTTCCAGTTACAGTAAGATATACAGCCATTAACATGCAATCTTTTTTCCCCACTCAGAGGCAAACCGTTTACTGAACATTGTCTAGATATTTTAACTGGATTCATTATAGTGTCTAAGCACCTCATGCGTTTCTTAGGGGAGATGAAGGAGTCTCTAGGATAGCTGGAAGCCTGACTCCCTTGTTAGCAGGCATGTATTTTCTCCACAGCCTTTGCAATACAAACTGCTTGAAGCTGTTTGTCTAGGGGGATTTTACTAAATCCTACCAACTACATTTCTGAATCCACCTGCAAAACAGCATGCAAACTTCACCCTCATGCTGCCACTCTTTGGCTCATTGGTTTTAATAGCATAGAAGTCTTGGGGGATGATTTAAATGGACTGTATGAATACACTTCTGGTACATACATTTCATTTATTGTATGTCAATCGAGAAGAATTACAGTTCCAAATATGTAGAGCTAAGACTATGATTAGTAAAGTATCAAAAAGATACATCCTCGTTGCCTGTTTAACTCTACTGGGGATGAAGCTATTTGCATCACAGAGAAATAGCACTTAGAACAGCCTGAAAAGTAATGTGAGCTTAAAGGGGCTCTGCTCAGAAAACTGTCCAGTTCTGGATCAAACAGAGGATTAGGAAACTTGCTTCAATATAAAAGCTATGGCAACATGACAATATTGAGTTACATCATGTAACTAATGTAGTACACTTACATAAAGTCTGTAGAAGAAAATACAGAACACACTGTCATTTTACTTTGCCTCTAATAGAAGGTTACAATTCTAAACTTTGTTGGTAAATACATTAAAAACCACAATAATATCTCGACGTCCCCAAATCAGACGTTCGTATTACAATAAATGAATCTGCAATGCACACATTAACAGGTTTCACAGAGGCCAAAACTGTAACTTATCTAGAGCACCAACGTTAGAGAATTCGCCTTTGATTTTTGTTTTTTAAACAAGATTCACACCTGAAAATTTCTGTAATTAAATGGCTGTGTGCAAACACCACTTTTTTTTTACCTCATTCTCAGTTAAGGAAGCTGAAGGAGATGAACTCTTGCTAAAAGCAAGAGTTGAAGATTCTGCTGCTGAAGCCCGATTTCGCTTCTTCAGAGGTTTACATGCATCAGACAGATTTTTCGTTGCTGTAAAATAATTTTGGTTTACAAAGTGAAGTTTGGAACTTTAAAACGTTATCTCCCTGAAGCCATTTAAAATATTCCTTCTTATAAAGGAAGGAATGATTTAGGTAGGTCTTCTGGGCACCTACGTAGGGCTGAGAGAACACAAAGTAAGTTTGAAACCATGTGTTTTGGCTTGATTTTAAAAATCAGGAGGTTTCTGTTAATCAAGTATGTACTACAAATGGCTATGAAATGTTTTCCCAATTTTTTTTGGCTTATTTCTACTAAAATAAAAATATCTAATGACTTAGGACCTCTTTAAAGCAGAGGTAACAGTTATCTCCTCAGATAAACATTAGAAGGCCTACATGATCTCATCACACTACGTGTGCCGCTAACACTTTGCTAAAAGAAAGGTTATTTGCAGGAGTCAGGGACCAGACATTATCTGTGGCACGTCACCACTGCCACATTGTGCAGAACTTACTGAAGATTACTTGTCTTTGGCATAGCATTATAATACCTAAAGAGACATGCTCTTACAGAAGTTACCTTAAGCTTGAGCATCATTAACAAGTCTGACTTTTGGGCCAAGGTTATTTAGAATTCCCTCTCACGTTCCACGCTGCCTCCCACCAAGCATCATTTAAAAGGACTGACATCCCGTAGCAACTGATCATTACATTGATGGTCACTGCACGTGTTCTATTGGGCTAATGCACAATGACAAATCGGAGCAGCAGGATTTCAATCACTGCTCGCCAAGATCACAGGGCAACAGCTTTAATTTGGTGCCATCAAATGGTGAATTTGTGAATTGCTGTTCTTAAGATCAGCAATACACAATTTAAGTCAAGTATAATGTTGCAAAAGGGTGCTAATACAGGAAGAGGGCACGCTCCCCCCCCCCAAGTCTGTGGCACAGTGGCTGTCACTGGTTACTGTGTCAGCAAAATTTAGTGGGCTGCCTCAGACAACCTGTTTATTTTAAAATTATTTAATTGAAAAAGTTACATTAAAACTTATTCTGACCACATTACCTGACTGGTTCTTTTGTGAAGAGGAGGTTTCTGTGACCTTAGAAGAGTTTGTTTTTGCTGTTTTGTCATTGCTTGTCTCCCTCTGTCACAAAAAAAAATATGAAAAAATAAAAAACCTCCTAATTTATGAGTGTTTGGATAAAACTGGCAATTACTTCTGGATTTATGTTATTAAAAAGAAAGTGTTTTTACAAATACCTGAATGGTAATGTAGTTATGCTAGCCCCATTTAAGTGATTTCTAAAACTCATTTATAGCACAGGGTACAAACCCCAAAACAAATGAGAAAAGTTAAAGAACACAGTATTCCAGCACCCCACTTATCCATCCCAGTCTCAGCACATCAAAAAGAGGGGCTCAAAATGAACACAAAACACGTACATTATCCTTACTATTCTTTTTCTAAGCTGGTTAAATTAAAACCTTTAATTATTAAAGGTAAACTGGAAAATTAGTATATAAATTTAAGAATGAACCCTGTGCAGAATTTTAAGTCTCAGAGAGACTTGCTTCCAACTCCAGAACTTATAGCAGTGCCACTTTTAAAAATTACTATGGTTAAGATTGTTTCAGCATTTCCAAAATAAAAGCACTATTTTCAAGGGAGCATAAGCACTACATAAATTTGCCCCAGGTTGAAACCTCTTCGTTAGAAGTTTAGGTCAAAAACAGGGAAACTTTTGTCAAAGCTTTGTCAAAATTAGACACTGTTCCTTACACATGCCACTGTTGTTTGTTCTTTTTTTCTTTTTTTCTTTTTCTTTTTTGTATGTTACAAATTCATTCACGTGGTAAGTCACTGAAATTGCAGCCAAGAACGCTTAACCCTGACAAATGCTCACCTGGATCAGTAAGAGTAATTCTACCAAACAGAAGGTTTTATGTACTTTTTCATATTCTTCATTTGACATTCAGTTTTACAGAAGATGTGCAGAATGTCTCAAAGGCCAGAGAACTCGTTCCCTTTGTAAAAATAAATATGAATGGCTACTGTACTACAGATATGCTACACTGCGCTTTTACTGACTTCTAAGTAGATGGAGATGCACCACCACTAACACCACTGGAGACTCCCAATATCACTTTTGTAAGATTACTGCTACACTTCTGTGTAAAAATCAAAGAAAACGTACAGTATATTTCATTCTAAAATTTAAAGCATGCTTTACAGAATCCCCATTTTGCTAATGTGCATTTCAAATACATCTTGGAAGCACCAATGAATGAACTAGTTCTTCAAAATGTCCATATGGGTACTTATGACTTAACTACTTTGTGCAAAAACATTGAGATTTGGTAAGTAAGAATTAAGGACAAAAAGGAGAGGATAACACACAACTCTCATGCAAGAACAAAACACCACGAAAAAAGTCATTAAAGCTTCTCCTATCCAAAATGGCCGTAACAAAAGACTACAGCTAAACTGGAATAGCAGAAAGAAGGTGTACGGTTAGTGTCTGCTTTTTTGAATAATTACATAGACATGCCCACTGTCATTCACTAAATGCTTTACTAAGCAGCAGCTTATCCAGCTAAAAGCACCTGGGCTGGTAAAAGCAGGAAAAAAAACTAGGAGACAATTCATAAAAGAAACCACAAAGCAAACATTCTACGACATCTGACCCCTCTGTGAACAGCAGCTCAAAACACTGCTATATGCATTCAGAGTTGCCAAATTATCTAGTATTTACACCACACCAGATTCATTGTAACTAGTTCCAATACACAGATCACACAGACACTACTTCTTAAATGCACATTACTAAGTCAGCGTTATTAGTGGTATGTATCTTATGGGAATCATTCATCTTGTGTGTTCATTTATTTTCCTGTTAATATTTACATCTGCATCACAGCATCCAAGATACCAGACCCCCTGCATGAACTAGACTGCAACCACCTTTCATTCTCCTTGTGACAGTGCAGGCTAATCGTAGTGTACGGATGCTAGAGGGACAGTAAAAAGTAACTTTAGGTCCAGTCAAAAGAAGGACCTCATGGCAGGAATTAATTACAATAAGACAACTTAATTATTCCATGGATCTAGAGTAGTATAGTGAATTCAAATCCAACTGACAAGTTTAAAAAGGGTCCAAAACCTTCCAGAATATAAGACAAATATTCAACGACTAACTCATCAGAACACTATGTGCAAAAAACAGTTTTGGCCCTTCTTTCTGCAGAGGTAACAACATTTCTCTATGAATTATCTTTACCCCCTGCAATAAGCTCATTAAGCCCGTCTCTGAAATTGTTTATTTCTTATATTGAACTTCAAGCAAGTTGTCTGAATAACCACAATATCAACAGAGGTATTAAAATAACCAGCCTTCCAAACAAACTTGACAGCTACAAATGTGACCTCCATAGTTCATTCAAAAAATAAATCCATTACCTTTCCTTATATTAGATTGCTTCATTTAATCACTGTACCACTAAAGTCCTGAGATGAGGTCTGCAATACTCACCCTGCATTATGATACTGTAATAATCTGGAAACACTGAGAGCTAAGCTTTCCACACAAGTAAAACCCACGAAGCTCACTGGTGCGCAGCTACATGCGTGACTAAATCTATGCTTTAGCCTCCTCAAGATTTGGGATGTAACCATACACATAATTTTAGTGACCTAGGCAAGGAAAATTCTCATACTAACAGGCAAGCTAAACTGAGAAAGAGACTGTGAATTGTGAAATAAATACACTGCAACATTTACTGCATTTTCCTAACTTAAGAAATGGGTCAGCATGCCACTCAAAAATGTTCTATAGGCTTCCAGTTCTTGAAAAATAGTTTTTCTGGTTTCCTTTACTTGCTACCCTCTCTCCCCTCCTTTTGTCTAAATTAAGTATTGACTAAAGATATTTATTCTTTTTTTTTTAATTCTTGTATCTCTCTCTGAACTCTAATTCAGGAGAAAAGAAAAAAGAACTGCAAGGCATGACAACACGGAAAGGTCATGCCTCTGCACATTCCTTTGGGAAACAGATTCTCAGAATACATTTTTACCAGTTTTAAGTAGCAAGTGCAACTTGTCATACCTCCATCCTCAAAACCAAACTAAAAAAAAAGACCCACAGGAATAAGCTCACATGTATCTGAATCTTTACAACAGTTTTGTTCGATATACAGACATTACTTTTTTAATCCTGGAAACGGAAATGCTGACAAACTTAACTACAGCAATGTGATTGGTGCTGCTATAAATCAACCCAAACAAACCAACAACATAATTACCTTCCGATTATTCTGTTTATCCATCCTGAGTCTTTTCCTAGGTGCCTCCTGAACTTCAAAATCTTCTGTAGGTTCCTTTGTCCTCTTTTTTTGGTTTCTTTTATTTCCATGTAAGTTACCTTGGGATGGGGGATGGGGGAAACTTACATGAAAAATAATCTAAAACCCACTTTCAAATTATTTTGAACTGATCTAGTTATTTGTTACTTTTCTTTCAGTTATTATTTTTAAAACATGGTTAAACATTAACACAGTTGCTGACTTCTTAACACTTAAATTTTGGTTTTTGGTACTGAAGACTAACTCTAGAACATGTCCAAATCAACCGTTTCATACTCAAGTTATTTTTGAAAGATGAGTCTACCTAAAAAAGAACTAGTTTAAGATCTGAATTATTACTGCCCAACATTTGTTTCATATCATCAGACTGCACAATGGATCTATACAGCTTTTATCTCTTCTGCCACTTTGTTACAGTGTCTTATCACTGAAAAGAATTTTTAAGTCTCCTCCTTAAGTCTCCTTTGAGTTCTCCAAAAGATACAGATGAAGATACTGGTGACATCTATTAAGGGGCCTCTGCAAAAGACAAGATATCACCAACCATACAGACTAATTATCTCTTTCTGGTATGGCAGTTCCAGACTCTCTCTAATGAGCTCATTTATGATTTACTGGAAACCGTACAATCCCTTTCCTTTGTGAACCAAAATCCTAAGAACAGAATCATGTTGGTCATTTTAAACCAAACTGGACATTCACGTATTTAGATGATTGTTTCCTGTAAAGTTCAAGCAGCTGCTAAATTACAAAAGGTGAGTAACTAACCTACATACTCCTTCCACGGGTTCAGCTATTGTTTGCACTTGCTCTACCTCAAAAAGATAGATGAAGGTTTAGGAAGCGGTCTAATTCATCAGGATGAAATTACAACATTATTACACTCTCCAGTTAACTCTCTAGTTTGTGAAGCTACAGAGTATTATTAGTATGAAGATTGCAAGCTCCAGGGACACAAAGATGTTAACTGAAAATTGCTACAAGCATTCTATTCCAGTGGGAACAAATAGTTGTAAATATTAAAAATACAGCAACTTGAAAATACGGGTAATTTTCAAATTAATGTTCTTATCTAAACAACCTAGGACATACTCTATTGTCATACTCTGAATCCACAAAGCAGACTGAAATGGCTCCAGGAAAACCTGCTACTTACAAAAAGCCAGCAAACGATATCCCACAATATTCTTCCAAGTTTAAGATAAGAGGATTTGGGTAGGGGAATGATTGAACTGACATGTTTTCATCTGTAGATAACTATAAACGTATACGATGTATGTACTAGAAACACCTGGTACAGGTACAATTTCAATTACATTTCTTGCAATATGACACTGAGGAAGGTGAACAAAATTCAGCACTACAGTGTTTAGATATTTAATTTGGGATCCATTAAAATTCTAACGTCAAGGAAGACAACATCTGAGATAAAATAAAAAGATTATGATACGTGGGTAATTACATAAAAAAATACACTCAATAGCTACTTATAATGATGAACTATTTGCACACAACACAAATTTCAATTACTTCTGGATCTTGATCTCCTTTTAGGTGAGTCTTGAAACACTTTACGTTTGGCCTCTCCAATATTCTTCAATGATGAACCTTGAGAGATACAGAATGTGGTTTTTTTTAAAACTGATATCCAAATATTCGACACTTAAAATTTAAAGTTAAAAACTTTTCAATTTTCCACAAAATGATGTTATTTCACACACACACAGATAGTTAACAAAACTGACTGCTATTTTTATACAAGTTTTTCCAAGTCTCACAAACTTTCAAACACTCCCTCTCATTCTTGTCATTGCCCAAAGCAGCACCCGTTGGCTTCTAATACTTCCACAATATGTCTTCTTACAGTGCAACAAAGCTACTGAAATTTGAAAAATGATAGCTAGTTAAATTTGATAAAGTTCATGCAAACACCAAACTATCTTCCTCCTCCTTTCCAAATAAGTAACTCCAAACCCCCTGAAATATTTTGCAAAATAATTGAGACTGTTTATCAAAACCAAATGCTAGACGAGAGCAACAAAAAAATAAAAGGAGAAAAAGAAAGTATTTGCAATCTTGTACAATGTCCTACAAACTCTGAGCAGCACAATAAAATGCCAAACAGATGAAAGTTTCAGAATAAAGTTTGGAATACTTCTTCCTGAGTTGACGATGATATGAGGTAACAAACTTTAGGTATATATGAATAAAAGTTGTAGCACTGATTAAACTTTCTCAAACCATTTCCTAACTATTCTATTAAAAAGAACAACTCAAATTTTACTAGTAGTAACACTTCGTCTTCCTTTCCCACCATCCACTCATGACAGGCAGTGGATGCGATGGCAGCTGCTTATGGGCAGAAGAAGAATGAGAAATTGGCAATCTCTAAACAGTAGAAGGTTTACATATAACAACTTTTCAGAACAATGAGCAAGAAATGTAGACTTCGTGGGTTGCGTTTATTGTAACCATTGGCATTCCTTTGCTATTGGCACAAACACCAAGAATTAAAACTGGAAAACAGTGAAAGCTGTTTTCCCTACAGGTCTCAAATATGTGCTTAGTTTAACACCACTATGTATATCAAATTTAGTTAGAGTACACTAGCACAGTTTTACGTTTACCAGAGTCTTCTTCAGATTTGGGAGAGGTCACTATGGCAAACTTTGTGTTATAGCGAGCTTTCTGTTTTTCACTAAGCATGTTCCACTGCGATTCAAGCAATTCTTCAATCTCCTCACTTGAAGCATCTGGATGTTCAGCAACCACCTATACATGCAGAAATAGGGTTGTATTAAAAACCAGATGACCATCAAAAAGAATGGCATACATACTGCAATTGCTTTGGAAAACTAAATACAAACAAATCATTTAACATTTTTGCCATAGGCAGATCTAGACTAAAACCTTCTGTATCCAGTTTTCCTTTGAATAACCACTTTTGTCTCTCCTCTGCCCCTCTAAAAATATATATATTAGCATATTCTAAAGTATTGGAAATATCCATTTGCCTTTTAACATTCAAAAAAATGGAGTAAATGTAAATTTTGTCCTGTGGTCAAACAATTCATATAATTTCTTGATGAAGTTTGGATCTATACCACAGACAAGCAATATGGGAATATATACTTGCCTACAAAGACATCCATCAATTCATAGGAGAACTCATTAAACAGAATTCATTATACCTATCTCAGCAGAGAGATTTACACAATTCGATGCAACACTTTCTTGTCTTAATTCATCATTTCATACTATGTATTTTAATATTAGGAACTCACAAAGCTGTGCATCTTTTCTAAATACTATAAGTAGGAGACATAATAGCCATCAACATGGAATTTAAGAACATTTCTACAAGTTTATTCAACACAAACAGAAAATTCTGTATTAAAAACCAAGAAAAAAATCCTCCCAAAAAACTTCTCCAGTATTTCCATATTTCTACCTAAGGAAAACCAGATTTGATTATTAATAGCAGTCAGAAAGCTCTAAGACTGTATGATCTACAGAAATGAAACAGCAGTTTTTAAAACAACTCCTCTCATTTCATTATCCAGCAGTGTCCAAAATCCTACTACTGAAGTGATGTAACCAATACCCAATATCCTGGAGCAAAAATAAACCTAGGCCAACAAAGCAAAGCATTCCAACAGTAACACCATTCAACAGAAAAGAAATACAGATTTCCAGTGATGAGTGGAAATGATTAAACCTAATTTCTTAGAACTTAATGTGACTGAAATTCCCCAGGGGTTAGAATATTCGTAGTACCTTCCTTCCACTGGGATTATTCAGTGTCTAGTAAGGAAATCCATGCTGTGGGTTTTTTCCCCTAGTAGAATACTACAAGTTCTCTTGCTTCTATCTGGCATAACCCACCTGCATAAAGCCTGGAGAATACAACTACCTTTGGAAAGCAATACTCACAAAGTTTAATTAAAATCCAACAATGTCAGAAAAGTTATCAAGAAGGGAAAATGTTGACAGATCCACAAGATACTCCCTCCTACAAATCTCACTTCTTTATGAAAAGGAATTAGCATCAGTTTTGACCACTGCTGCTAAGTGTACAGTTCATTGTGCTCAACTAGGACACATAGTTATTTAATTCTCTAAGGAATTTGTTTGCACAAATGAGACACAGCTTAATATCACCTTCAGCCTCACCAAAACACAAACAGAAACAACTTTCAACTGACTAGGAGCGCTACGAAATGACAAGCAAAAAGACACTCCTGGCTTAAACCTCTTAAAGGTTAAGGAAACATTGCAAAGGTGGCCTCCAAGGAAAAAGCCCAGGAGTCTTCTCCAAAGTCTTCATACCCAGTCCTGGTATACGGACTGGAAATGATGTATCAGGTATCTTGATATACATGAAAATCATGTACTTCCTCCCAGCTATTTATTCTTAGCTACGCTACAGAACACACGGAAGATCTTTTATTGGATCTAGAGAGTAACATCACTACAGGTGTGGGAAACATGTTAATTAGACCAGGACCGTCACAGATCATCCAATCAAGAATATTACCTTCATTCTTATTTTGTTGTCATGTTCAACAACTCTCTACACATGCAGAAATCCTCAACTGTAAACCCTACTAGGGAAATTATTTCTTAATTTACTTCAAAACAGACTCAAAGCCCAAATCAATGCATTAATATAAACAGTACAGCGGCCTGCCTCTCACTGAATGATGCCTTTATCTCAAGTTAGACACTCCCTTCTAATAATTACTAGGGTTACATTTCAGAGGAAGCACGTAAGAATGCCAATAGTACAAAATAAGTCTTTACTCCTTTGGTAATGGCACAAAATACTTAATGCATCACTACAACCATTAAAGTGCTCCAAGCTTTCAACACCTCCCTTGGGGAAGCAGACCTCTTAAATCATTAAAAACATTTTCCAGCAGTTCATGCAGTCTTCCAGCAGCCATCATTCATTTCTAAAAATTTCAACTCTTCCTCACTTTCTTATCCCCAGAAAAAGTAACACAAAAAGCAATTATTAATAAAACCAAACCAGTATCTGAATCCTACTACTGTACAAAGCCAGACTCCAAGCAAGAGACAGCAGAAAGGGCTCTGCTTTTAAGAGAGACCTTGACTACTAGAGGCCGCAAAAGATAAGTCTTCAGTCATTCCTTTCCATTGCTTTTCACCCCCTCCCAAGCCTGGAGGCCAGACAGTCTCTTCTGCATCCATAGTCTTCTTTTCTTCTAAGTTTCTGCCCATAAATACCGAAGGATCCATACACTAAGCTCTCAGATACCACCAATACAAGTAGTAAAAAAAACAGGGCTGTCCTTCAGCCAGCATTATCACTCCTTCTAAACCATGAGAACATCTACAACAGCAACAAAACAAACTCTTGGATGGAAAGCAAACCATGCAAATTGAACCAGATAAACCAAACAGAAGGGAAAATGCCAAATACTAGTTTGGATATCATCTCCACCTTCCACCAAAAAGCACAAAATTGCCATTTTAAAAGTGACATGACAGGCTGGAAGTGCTAACTAAACTCCTGTAAGTTCAGTTCTGTCCAAGAAGCATGAATATCTAAAATGGTACTTCCCCACCTTGCCAGTTAACTTTGAACCAAGAGAAAGGAGAGACAGGTTCTGCTGCCCTGACCCATTAGAGGACCATTATCTACAATTACCTGCTATCTGCAGTTTTCATAATCTACTGCAGTTCTACGCACAAAAGTGCTTCTGTACCTACTAGAATGAATCACACAATCAGGTGGATTGGGGTTTTCATGATTGATGTTATTAAAAGGTACTCTAGGAGGGTATGCCCTCTCTTAAAATACATGTAGTATTTTGAAATGTACTTCCTTATACCCACAGCTCTATGCAACATTAGCCCCCATCATCAGCGTGATTTTCAAATTTATGCAACTTTTTCAGTTTCTTGAAATGACACTGAAGACAAAGCAATTCCTCAATGTCAAATACTGTAAGTGTCTTCATAGTTTCCATCTTTTTTGAGAATTACAGTATAACCACAGTAGGGAATGAAGCTTGATAACTGGCACAGAAAATAGAAACATAATATCAGAGACTCAGCATGTCTCTTCTGTGGTAAGATATATTTGGCTAAGAGTCCATAAAACCAGTCATAATAATCTCATTTCTTCCAGAGAAGTAATTTCACATCAATATTGCACAAGACTTCTTGCTACCTACGTTAAAGGCCAAGGAAATTCCCCCTTGCCACTGTACAGGACACAAGGTTACTTACAGAAGAACTGAAAATAGAACTCAGGTCTCTCAAGCATGAGACAGATGATTTACCCATACAGCTATTCATAATGAATACCTCAAAATCTATATTTAATAGTCTGGCTACAAAACCCTTTTCTTTCTGGAGCCAGCAAACTGAACTGCCAAAGCTTTTCTCAATTTAACCACAGCCACTAAAAGGTATACGTAACACTGTGTTCATTTTAATTCTCAATATTAGCTTAAATTGCAATGGTCTAAACAGAGCCTAAATTGAACCACAACTAATTGACTTCCATGTAACAGAATCCAGCTTTTGATTTTTCTTTAAAAAGTTTGCGACTATTAATGTTTTCTAACACAAATATCCTATAATGAAGTCAATCATTAGTAGATGAAGAGTGTGACAAAGTCACACCACCAGTCCTTCTGTAGACATTATGGAATAGTACAACTGCAAGAAGAAAATACAAGACCTCGTGCTTCTTTCAGTGCATGGAATTGTTCTGCAAATGGAGCAGAGGGTTGTAAGGAAGAAAAACGGCGGTCATGATTCTAAAACAGTGAGCTAGAACAGTAGTGCTGCTTTTATACTTCCAAGGGTCTTTCTAAGATATTAAGGTATCTATTTATTCTACCTTGCCTTTAAGTGTAATCCTCTCAAGAGGAGCTAGTTTCTGTCCTGGCAGATTGCACACTGACAGTGATTTTCACAGGCTTTGGTAACCAGCTTCTTTTGAAGCTCAGCAAAAGATTCTAGGTAGGTAAATGGACTTCTTGAGGAGTTCAAAGACAAGGCAACACACAGAAGGAATAGAGCCAGGTCTTCACAAAGAATGTACAAGCTAACTACAAGAAGACTGCCACAAATAGCACACCCTTTGTTATATTTGCCTGAGCACATGCATGCGTATCTACCACATACATTTAAAAAGCACGGCTAATAAAAAGGACTGTTAGATTATATACAAAGATGCTATCACAACTTAGGCTAATAGTATAACAGCATTATCACTATCTTGTTTACATTTCTCAACTACTTTCCCTTCTTTTTCTGTTTGTGCCTACACTAAGATTTGATAAAAATTCGGTAAGCCCAGAGCATTATGGATTCTACAGTAACAACTAGTTTTTGTCAACTAAAGAAGTTTCTTTAAGTACAGAAATGAGAAGAGGCAACCAACAACAATAACAGCTAAAAGAGACTAACCTCATCTCTGTGCTTCTGACAAAAGACCAAGAACTGAGATACTGCATCGCCCTTTCTGCTTCGCGGAGTAGATGCTGGAGTTTTCTTTCTACCGAGAGGGGAGCCAATCCCTCTTTTGGATTCTGCCTGTTCAGATGACTTTTGAGGAGTAGTATTCTTAGTCCCCAATTGACTGCTTTCTTGTGTGTCATCAGCGGCAGATAATTTTGATGTCCTTCTCCTCCTCTTGCTAGGAATGCCAGACTCCTTCATCGATTTCAGATTTTGAGTGGTTTCTTCGTTTGAGTAAGATGACTCATCTGTCTCCTCTAACGGTTCCACAGCAATGCCAACTTCCTTTGCCACGCGAGGATTCAGGTGAGGCCTGTCCCTAACATAGATGAAGGTGTACTTGGCTTTCCGTTCTTCCACTGTCATGCCTACTGCTTCACTTGCTTGCTTAACACCCATCTCCCACTGTGGTCGCAGCTTCCCTGAAACAGGCTTTAACATCTGCAAAATAAGAAAACAGCCTAAGAAATTTGCCCACTGTTGATTTCAAAATGCCAACATCAGCACAAAACAATTCCAAGAGACTAAGTGTAATGCATAATTATAATCCAGACAATCAAATGGAATTGTGCTTAGTAGCACTGATACCAGGCACGCAACAATGACAGAGCAGAAGAGCACTTATTTTTAATAAATAACAAACAGTGGTAAATCATCCCATTCTCTGCATCTTGAAGTGAAATATGACAAGCCTCTGTAAACCAAGCTCTCTTTAAAGCTTTCTAGAATATCTATTTATATCTATACATACCTGTAACAGTAAACAAAAAATCTGGAAATCTTGTGTAGATTGGTAGCCTCTTACCTTAATTTTCTCTGCTTTAGTGAGGGCTTGTTTTGCACTTTCCTGGCATAATTGTTCAAACTGGTCTTTTTCTTTGAAGGGCACAAGGCTCTTCTCAAATATCCAGGCTCGCTCTGGGGCATCTCCAAAAAACTGAACGTGATACTGACGAAAACTCTTTTTCTGTCCTGAAAATGAAAAACAAATGTATTTAAGATACAGCTGTTCAGGCTTGGAAGTCTTTTGCAAGCTGCTATAGTTACCACGACAAAAAGCACAGTACAACTGGTTAACCTTTCAAAAACCCACTTAACCACCTTGCAAGTCTCTGAGCCTTAATCTATGAAGTTTGACACAAAAGCCCAATGTTTCATTCCAAACAAGAATATGCTTTGCTAAATTAACTTAAGGTTACAATCTTCTGTCGGTTCTTCCCATGTATATTAACTTACGTGTAGGCCTGGATGTTTCTGAAAATGCTGCATTTGAAAAACTTTCCAAAGCTTGGATAGCCTGTGCACTCAGCCTCATCTCTGATTTGCCTAAACTCTATCTTTTAATATTCTTAAGCAGAAACACACACTTCAGCTCATTTTAACACTTGGAATCACAACTTCATCTTAACCATGCTTTTAAGAAATCAAAGTAAGCAAGGAAAAGGATTTGGGTGGTGGAAGGGAGAGTGGGAAGATAAGAGAACAATTCTAAAACCTAGAAGAAACATGCACTCATCTAAAATTGTAGAGTGGAATACTCTCTGCAGGAAGATATAAGCATATGACTTTCCTCTTCTAAACATCTCAGCTATTCTACAGTGAAAGGGGAAGACAATACCTTCAAAATTCACCAGTTTTGAAGGCAGAGGAAAGAGAATCAAACTTAAGAGGTCCTCTAGCACCTCCTTCATTAAAACTTGCAGATTTCTTGTCTAAGTGCTCGAATTAAGGTCTCATTTAAAACTAGAAAAGGTTTTAACTGTGATCACCTACACCTTTGTGTTCATAAATTTAATCCTGCTAAAAAAGGATCACCTATCCTCTCTGCAGTATCTATGGTGCATCAAGGTGTCATCTCATCAGTATGTCTAACACAGTCCAGGAAGAAGAAGAAATCAGGTAAGGATGTCTACTCAGTAAGAACAAGTAACAGTCACCATTCTCCATTACAGATGTCTTCAAACTAGGTCTAGATTTTGTTAAGTTACTCCCACACTACATGTCTTCTACCTTAATCAGCAAACAAACACATCCAGTTGATTGCTTTATGCACTGTTATTACTGGGGTTTCCAGACTTAGAAAGAACTTTCTTTTTGCAATTACTCAGCCAATAGTTATTTTTAAAGGGGTCTGATCTTGTATCAAGATGTGGCATCTGGAACTGTAATATGAAATCAACCCAATTCATGGTATGTGCCTAAGTTGTATTAACTGTTACATTATATATATTTATTAACTATTACACACACACACACACACATATAAAAAACATACATGAGAGCTAGAAGGACGACTCATTTGAAATCAGGCACAAGAATCTTGAGAAATGGCATAGGGAAAGGTCTTGGGACTGTATCCATCACATATCCAATCTAGTAGTCTAATACGTGTTCCAGTAATGCACAGTCAGGAGCAATTCTCTTGGGCAGTAATTATTTTGTCCTCATCAAGAAAACGTTGCTTAATTATGGACTACTGAGTCCCAGTGACTTAATCTGTCTGTGATGAAATAAAGGAAATTCTAGGATATTCATTCTATAAAGGATGTCCTAGCTGCAGACAGGGAGATGGCACAGGCTACATTTACAACCACCTGTAAACATCCGCCTCTGAGCAGCCAACAGCCCAGTTCCAAGCAGACACAAACACTCTGTTCCTTTTATTACAATATAATGTTGAACAGCAGTAACTGCCTAATTACTGAGTTTAAATAAGAATGCCTACCACTAGAATCAATCTATTTTTTGAATCTTCAAGTATCTTCTGTGGGCTGAATTCCTATCAATAGTCCCGGATAAAATAATGAAATTCATTAAGGGTTGTCATATACAAAGATGTGATTTTTGGCTCAGAGAATCCTAGAACCACTAATTGTTGAAGGCTTGGGAGAGTGTTCCACTATTACTTTTTCTGTATCCTGTATCCTTTTATCTGTATGTAGGATCTGTGGTTGACCACAGTTGGAGAATAGCTATTGAATGAGACAGAGCTTTAGCCTGACCCAGTATGGATCAGCCTTCTTACATGAAAGTGTACATCCCACAAGGTGAAAGTTACAAACTTTCCTCAAGGCCAGCCAGCTGAAATGATGAAAGCAAATACTGCCATCCAGAAATACAGATTGTTGATTGTAAACAATGTTGATCCTAATCTTAGAAATGAGAAATACAGAGACCTAGCTGAGTATTTCTACAGCTCCCAGATAAAAGAACTCTTCTGTTTGGAAGGAGAGACTTTTGATAGTGTCCCAGTTTGAAGTAAAACAGAATCAACTTTCTGTTCTGTAATTTTACATCTTAGCTAGGCCCCTTCTAACTCTCTGAAATTAACAGCATATTGTGGAGAAAACTGCTAGTTCTCAGAGCAATAAGACCAATGTTTGTACTTCACGCCAAGGAACGGTATGCAGAGAGGCTCTTGCTTACACTTATTGCTGTAACAACCAAGGTCAGCCATTTCATTATTTGCCCTGTTGGAGGGTGGGAAATGGAAAAAAGCATAGAGGGGTCCCACATGTGGGGAGAAGCAGACAAGAGAGGTGACCCAAACCTGTCCAACTGGGCTATTCCATCCCATCTGCCCCATGCTCAGTATAAAAGCTGAGGGATCAAAGGGTCAAATCTCTTTCTTTAACGGCCGACGTCCAAAGAGGATCTTGTCTGTTCATTTGCCTTTGATCCCAATGCGTGTGTTCCTGACTCCAAATCTGGGACTTTGCCAGTGCCTGCTGGTGCCCTGACTGTCACCCTGGGAGCTTGATAGATTTTGTATATATTGTATCTACTTCATTTTTTCTTCTTTTATTTTAATATTAATGTTTCATTACAGTAGTTTAGTTCATTCTAAACTCATAATCTCCTTAACTCTTCGTCTCCTCTCTTTTTTGGGGTGGGGTGGGGTGGATCTATCAATCTGGTTTTGGTAAATTTGGCTGAAACCATGACAGTATCTCATAGTAAATGGTAGGTGGAAGATAATAGAAGACTAGAAATATGCACAGCAGGGTGCATTTCTCAGTTATGATGGTTGCCTGGACCTAGTCAAACCTCCTGAAGGAAAGTACAGGCCCCAGGCCAACTCCAGAGCAAATATCAGAAGTGATCATATGTACTACTTCGAAGAGGTAGAAGTTAACATCTCAAGCATATGGGTCCTTCATTCTGTTAGTACTCCATAGGCTGCATTCAGATACATCACATTGTTTTTTCCTAGACCTATTTCTACAGTTTCTTATAAAAAGCTGAAGCATAAACCTTGCTTCTTTCAAGGAAAAGAGTCATTTAATTAAGAACAAGTAAACAGCTCAATTTTTCTCAAAATCCAGCTCTTTATCTCATAATAGATCTTATAACCCAAAGATCAGAGGGACCGCCAGACCAAAACTCTGACAGACTGCTACAGAAAATCCTGTCTGAGGACAACCAAGCTGACAGGCTTACTCTTAATGCCTCCGAGATTATGGGGCAAATTCTCCTAAAAGACATGTCCAAGCTCATGAAAGACAAGAAGGTGTCCGGGAAGAGCCATCACAGACCCAGCAAGGGCAAATGGTGCCTAATCAATCTGATACACATAGTACTAATACAAAAGGCAATGGACAAAGGAATTTTCAATTAGACAAAGGGAAAAGTCTACTTGCTGTAATGGCTGCCGGTCACTGGAACAAGTTACTATACAAGGCCCTGAGCAACCTTCTCTAACTTGTAGACCATGTTACTAGTACAGGTCCTTTCCATCCTGTAGTACTTCATCATTCTACAACCAGCACAGATAAACAGCAAAAATTCCAGATATCAGAACAGGGAACAAAGCTGCAAATAAGACTAAGAAATTGTACAGATTCCTACTGAAAAATTTCATTAACAGTTAGTAACCCCTGCATTTAGAATCAACTAATGCTGTCCGTAGATCACAGTACTGATTCTATGAATCATAGAAAGTTTACATGCCTGCATTATGGATTACTTTTTGTAAAGCCTAATCATCAATAAAATTTAATTCCCATTTGCTTTCAATAAAATTTTTAGCACGTATCGCTTCTCCAAGCATCTCCATAAAACAATGCAAAGTACCACCAGATAATTTTTTTTAATAGGACTGCACACAGTTCCATCGATCACAGTTTTGATATCTTTCGGAGAATATTCAGAGTTAAAAGGATATAGTGGAAAAAAGCTCTGCTTGCTATATGCTCAAGAATAGCATTTACATGATTTTAACATTCCTCTTGACAACACGGAGCTGATTCAGTTACTTACACAACTTAAGAGACAAAATGAATAACAGAATTTTGCCCGAAATAATGGCTATGGACACTTGAAGAAATCTGGATGTTTGTAGCGCCACTGACATACCTTTTAGTTTAGTGTAGGAATGGAGAACAGGATCAGCAGAAACCATACATGGCCACCAGGGAAAACCAGACACTTTTGACCACACTAGGTCTCCTATATTATACTTCAACAGATGGACTTTGTCTTCTTTGATGGTACTTTGAGTTGGATCTCTCTTAGCAGGAGCCTTAAAAATGAAAAAAATAAAAAAAGAACAACCTATCACCATATTTCTTCAGATACGCACTAGGATTACTAAATAGCACACAAAAATAAACAACAAACCACAGTTTGTATTCCATTTAAACATTCTCATTATTTGTAAAAACAGAGAGTGGTAAATGGAAGGAGGGAAATAAGAAATAGTTCACCAGAATAAAGAGCTATCATGTTTGCTACCAAAGAATTATATTTCACATGTAATAAAAACATTAAGTCATAATTTTTGTTCTCTCACAGCAAAAAAATCCTAAATTCCATTTATGCTTTTTGGTTTTAGTTAGAAATATTGGCAAGTAAGCCCTGGTTTGCCTTTATCTTTTTGAGTAACTGCTGAGAGACTATAAGAAAGGCTTACTTTAATTTCAAACACATTAACTGAGCGCTGGATGCAGATGTGGAAGAGCCAACTTCCCTCTGCACTGAATTTTATTAATCAAGCTAAGTACTATACACACAAACGTGTTCCTAGATTTAAAAAAAAAAAAAAAAANACTAGGATAGACTGAAATACTGTCTTTATGCTTGGATAGAAACTATATAAATAAACAGTTTAAAAACCCCAAACTTTGCATCTTTCATGCAGAATCTTTTTGCATCCTGAGAATTTGTGACATGAACTCTTCCCCACATGCTTTTACAAGACTTTTTTTTCTATACCAGTTCTAGCAGTAAAAGTTTGCAATTTCTCAGCTGGTGTTCTACCAGCTATTTTAGCTATTGAGAAACAATTGCAGAACTGTTCCCACTTCAAGGGATAGGTTTAAATCCAAGGGAGTTTTGTGCTCCCCTATGATGGACCTGCATTTTTACTACATCATAACAAAGTTCAACAACAGACGTTTATTCACCAACAAAAACATTTCACAAAGTTAGTTACATTTTGTCTTTTTGGCTTTTGTTCTACTCAATATAAAATAATGAACGCCTTTATCCAGGTAAGCATTAACTGTGCACGTAAGAAAGCACAGAATGTGTCTCATTACACGCATCCTTTAAAAAAAATTATGTATTTTTAATTTGCTTTTTTGTTTTTCTAGAATTAAATTTATGTGCAACACATTAAATCATTCATCTTGTGCAGTACCAGCTCAAGATACAGAAGGAGGACTGGAGCTTCAGGTTTTCACTGGATTTAATGTTAGAACTGGAACAAAATTCTGGTTTAATTAATCAAAAGTGAGATGAGGAGAAAAAAAGAACACTGTTAAGAAAATGGAAACCTAGAATGCAGCAACAAGTATTTGGATCATTATATCGACTCTGAGCAGATCAGGTTACCTTGTACAGATTTTTAAGTCCAGACACTACCACCATAACTAATTACACATTATTTTCCAACCACAAGCAACAAAAATCTTTGATGTGCTGCAAATGCATAGAGATTTTTTATTATTTTTTTTTGCAACCGAAGCACTGAGGTATATGCAGTCAAAACCCCTAAAGCTTAATGTACTCAGAAACTCCCTTTCCCCAAAACTATGCCTGGTAAACACACACGATGCTCTGTCATCTGATTGTTAGGGACAGTTACTCATCCAGTGATTCAGCTTTTCTGATGAATTCAGACTTGGTTCATGTGCCTCCGGCTAGAGCCATGTTCCCATGTCTCAAGGTTTTTGGCTCTCTAAGGATTTTGTAAGACTGTCAGAAAACCCCTCCTGCTGAGCTTGCCTCAAGTCCAGCACTCTCAATAGACCCAAAAGATTCCAAGCAGATGTGGAAAATCAAATTCTCCTTCTAGCAGTTAAAATGACATGAAAAGTTATGCTTAAAAGCCAAAAATTAAGAAATACATATGCCGAAGACAGATACAAAAAAACATTAATCCGAAACCACACAAACTGACTTCAGCATTTGAAATAAGTAGTCAGGAGGAAAATAATTTTCAATTAGTTCAGTTTTCAGAAACGTAGAAGTTACTCAGAATTCTAAATCTCATTTTTAATTTATGAATCTCTGTATTTTTCAGAAAGTGCAACTATGCAGCAAAGATTTATGACTACAGCCTGAGAGGAAGCTGGCTGGAATAATGAAAAGGCTCCAGCAGCACTTCTTATGGCAGCATAATCAAAAATGGGATGGCAGTCAGTACAGGGGTGAATATCGCATTTCAATGTATCTACAAGCACTTCACAAATTTAAAAAATGCCCAGAATTCTTTTACTATACTCGATCATGATAAAAAAATTTGAAAATGACATGCTCTAGTAAAACCTACAAGGTTTATTTACACACCACTTCCTGTATTTATGTTTTATTGATAAAATGTGCATACTTTAAGAGAACGGCAAAATACAACACAGAATTCTATAATTTTTTTTTAAGAGCTCTCATATGAGGTTATTTAAAAACCTATAGAAAATACAACCATGAAATCACTCATTTCCATCTTACTTTCCCACATGATTCTGGTTTAGTTTGACTGTCTCATTCTGGGAATTATTCTGACCTATTTCATAGGTATCTATCTCAACAGCAAACAGTGAGGTGAAATTCCTGGCATGTACCTGAGACAAGCAGCTGTAGGACTTTTCAATATTTCCTCTCAAAAATATTTTTGCAAACTGAAAGCAGAGCAGTGAATGTTTTAGTACTTATATTGTTTAAAAATGTCAGAAAATGCTAGATACTGGAATGTAGTCACTGATTTTACTTCAGTATCCAGGTTGGTTCTTTTTAATTATTGATGGATGGGGTGGGATGGGAGACAGCATTTCTAAACAAATTTGCCACCCAGTCCCCTCATGGCATCTACGACCTCATACTATGAGAGCTGGAGCTTCTTTCTGAGGCACTTGTATTCTCTGCAATTTTAAAGAATATGAAACTACCATTCGAGTTACAGAGCAGTATAGAGAAAAAAAAAAAGGTAATTTGGCTTGCAGGTTTGGTTCCTCCAGAAGAAAACAGGAATTGTTGTTTGGCAACAGTAGCCAGACAGAGCAGGGCATCTGATGGCGCAGCCGTGTAACACGGAGAGGCAGGGCTGGAAGTGCACTTTTGGTGCTCAGTGTAAAGGCACCAGAAGACAGAGAATAGCCCCTCCTGTGACAGCTGATCACTTCTTCATGCCATGATACTTCAGCGAGCAAATTAAGATGGGAGACTGCTAGTTAAGAGCACAACTGTAAAGCAAGGGAAGCTCACACAAAATCAAACTATTTTAAAATACCTCCCCCTCAATTTCATAGAATCATAGAATGGTTAGAGTTGGAAGGGACCTTAGAGATCATCAAGTTCCAACCCCCCTGCCATGGGCAGGGACACCTCTCCCTAGAGCAGGTTGCTCAAAGACCCATCCAGCCTGGCCTTAAACACTTCCAGGGATGGGGCATCAACAACTTCCCTGGGCAACCTGTTCCAGTGCCTCACCACCCTCACAGGAAAGAACTTCTTCCTAATATCTCATCTAAATCTCCCCTCTTCCAATTTAAAACCATTACCCCTCGTCCTGTCACTAGACTTCCTGACAAAGAGTCCCTCCCCAGCTCTTCTGTAGGCTCCCTTCAGATACCGGAAGGCTGCTATCAGGTCTCCCCGGAGCCTTCTCCAGGCTGAACAGTC